>JAHCLQ010000408.1:0-150253 GCA_023678885.1 Pogostemon cablin
TCGCTTTATATGATCAACACTTCCTTCGCTTCGATGCATATTCCTTCATTTTGATGCTCATTCGCATGTTATGACCAATATTTCCTTCATTTGGATGCACATTTCCTTCATTAGATTCTCATTCGCTTGTTATGATCAACATTTCATTCGTTTCGACGCACATTTCCTTCTTTTTGATGCTCATTCGCTTGTTATGATCAATATTTCCTTCGTTTCGATGCATGTTTCCTTCATTTTGATGCTCATTTTCTCATAACTAAAAACCTTTCCTTCGCTTCGATGCATATTTCCTTCATTTTGATGCTCATTCGCTTGTTATGATCAATATTTCATTCGTTTCGATGCATATTTCCTTCATTTTTATGACCATTCGCTTTATATGATCAACATTTCCTTCATTTTGATCCTCATTCGCTTGTCATTATCAACATTTCATTCGCTTCGATGCATATTTCCTTCATTTAGATTCTAATTCGCTTGTTATGATCAACATTTCCTTCGTTTTGACGCACATTTCCTTCATTTTGATGCTCATTCGCTTGTTATGATCAACATTTCCTTCATTTCGATGCATGTTTCTTTCATTTTGATGCTCATTTTCTCATTACTAAAAACCTTTCCTTCGCATCGATATATATTTCCTTCATTTTGATGCTCATTCGCTTGTTATGATCAATATTTCATTCGTTTCGATGCATATTTCCTTCATTTTGATGCCCATTCGCTTTATATGATCAACATTTCCTTCATTTCGATATATATTCCGTCATTTTGATCCTCATTCGCTTGTCATTATCAACATTTCCTTTGCTTCGATGCATATTTCCTTCATTTTGATGTCCATTATCTTGATATGATCAATATATCCTTCGTTTCTATACATATTCCTTCATTTTGATCCTCATTCGCTTATTATTAACAACATTTCCTTCGCTTCGATGCATATTTCCTTCATTTAGATTCTCATTCGCATGTTATGATCAACGTTTCCTTCGTTTCGAAACATATTTCCTTCATTTTGATTCTCATTCGCTTGTTATGATCAACATTTCATTCGTTTCGACGCACATTTCCTTCCTTTTGATGCTCATTCGCTTGTTATGATCAACATTTCCCTCGTTTCGATGCATGTTTCCTACATTTTGATGCTCATTTTCTCATTACTAAAAACCTTTCCTTCACTTCGATGCATATTTCCTTCATTTTGATGCTCATTCGCTTGTTATGTTCAATATTTCATTCGTTTCGATGCATATTTCCTTCATTTTGATGCCCATTCGCTTTATATAATCAACATTTCCTTCATTTCGATACATATTCCGTCATTTTGATCCTCATTCGCTTGTCATTATCAACATTTCCTTCGCTTCGACGCATATTTCCTTCATTTTGATGCCCATTCACTTAATATGATCAACATTTCCTTCGTTTCTATACATATTCCTTCATTTTGTTCCTCATTCGCTTGTTATTAACAACATTTCATTCGCTTCGATGCATATTTCCTTCATTTAGATTCTCATTTGCTTGTCATGATCAATATTTCCTTCGTTTCGACGCACATTTCCTTCATTTTGATGCTCATTCGCTTGTTATAATCAACATTTCCTTCGTTTCGATGCATGTTTCCTTTATTTTGATGCTCATTTTCTCATTACTAAAAACCTTTCCTTCGCATCGATGCATATTTCCTTCATTTTGATGCTCATTCGCTTGTTATGATCAATATTTCATTAGTTTCGATGCATATTTCCTTCATTTTGATGCTCATTCGCTTTATATGATCAACATTTCCTTCATTTCGATACATATTCCGTCATTTTGATCCTCATTCGCTTGTCATTATCAACATTTCCTTCGCTTCGATGCATATTTCCTTCATTTTGATGCCCATTCTCTTGATATGATCAACATTTCCTTCGTTTCTATACATATTCCTTTATTTTGATCCTCATTCGCTTGTTATTAACAACATTTCCTTCGCTTCGATGCATATTTCCTTCATTTTGATTCTCATTCGCATGTTATGATCAACGTTTCCTTCGTTTCGAAGCATATTTCCTTCATTTTGATTCTCATTCGCTTGTTATATGATCAATATTTCCGCCGTTTTGATGCATATTCCTTCATTTTGATGCTGATTCGCGTGTTATGATCAAAATATCCTTCTTTTAGATGAATGTTTCCTTCATTTTGATGCTCATTCTCTCATTACGATCAACATTTCCTTCATTTCGATGCATATTTCCTTAATTTTGATGCTCATTTGCTTATTATTATAAAAATTTTATTTGTTTCGATGCATATTTCCTTCATTTTGACTCATTCGCTTGTTATGATCACCATTTCCTTCGTTTCGTTGCGAATTTCTACATTTTGATTCTCATTCGCAAGTTATGATCAATGTTTCCTTCGTTTCGAAGCTTAATTCCTTCATTTTGATTCTCATTCCCTTGCTATATGATCAACATTTCCTTCGTTTCGATGCATGTTCCTTCATTTTGATGCTCATTCGCGTGTTATGATCAACATTTCCTTTGTTTTGATGCATATTTCTTTCATTTTGATGCTCATTCGCTTGATATGATTAACATTTCATTTATTTTGATACATATTTCGTCATTTTGATCCTCATTCGCTTGTTATTATCAACATTTCCTTCGCTTCGATGCATATTTCCTTAATTTTGATGCTCATTCGCTTGTTATGATCAACATTTCCTCCGTTTCGACGAACATTTCCTTTATTTTGATTCTCATTCGCATGTTATGATCAACATTTCCTTCGTTTCGAAGCATATTTCCTTCATTTTGATTCTCATTCTTTTATTATATGATAAACATATCCTTCGTTTTGATGCATGTTCATTCATTTTGATGCTCATTCGCGTGTTATGATCAACATTTCCTTCGTTTTGATGCATATTTCTTTCATTTTGATGCCTATTCGCTTGTTATGATAAACATTTCCTTCGTTTCGATACATATTCCTTAATTATAACTCTCATTCTCTTGTTATGATCAACATTTCCTTCGTTTCGATGCATGTTTCCTTCATTTTGATGCTCATTTTCTCATAACGAAAAACATTTCCTTCACTTCGATGCATATTTCCTTCATTTTGATGCTCATTCACTTGTTATGATCAACATTTCCTTCGTTTCGATGAATGTTTCCTTCATTTTGATGCTCATTTTCTCATTACGATCAACATTTCCTTCATTTGGATGCATATTTCCTTCATTTTGATGCTCATTCGCTTGTTATGATCAACATTTTCTTCGTTTCGATGCATATTTCCTTCATTTTGATGCTCATTAGCTTGTTATGATCAAAATTCCCTTCGTTTCGATGTAAATTCCTTCATTTTGATTCTCTTTCGCATGTTATGATCAACGTTTCCTTCGTTTCGAAGCATATTATCTTCATTTTGATTCACATTCGCTTGTTATATGATCAACATTTCCTTCATTTCAATGCATATTCTTTCATTTTGATGCTCGTTCACATGTTATGATCAACATTTCCTTCGTTTCGATGCATATTTCCTTCATTTTGATGCTCATTCGCTTGTTATATGATCAACATTTCCTTCGTTTCGATGCATATGCCTTCATTTTGATGCTCGTTCACATGTTATGATCAACATTTCCTTCGTTTCGATGCATATTTCCTTCATTTTGATGCTCATTCGCTTGTTATGATCAACATTTTCTTCGTTTCGATGCATATTTCCTTCATTTTGATGCTCATTCGCTTTATATGATCAACATTTCCTTCCCTTCGATGCATATTCCTTCATTTTGATGCTCATTCGCATATTATGATCAACATTTCCTTCGTTTTAATGCATATTTCCTTCATTTAGATTCTCATTCGCTTGTTATGATCAACATTTCCTTCGTTTCGACGCAAATTTCCTTCATTCGCTTGTTATGATCAACATTTCCTTCGTTTCGATGCATGTTTCCTTCATTTTTATGCTCATTTTCTCATTACTAAAAACTTTTCCTTCGCTTCAATGCATATTTCCTTCATTTTGATGATCATTCGCTTGTTATGATCAATATTTCATTCGTTTCGATGCATATTTCCTTCATTTTGATGCCCATTCGCTTTATCTGATCAACATTTCCTTCGTTTCGATACATATTCCGTTATTTTTATCCTCATTCGATTGTTATTATCAACATTTCCTTCACTTCGATGCATATTTCCTTCATTTTGATGCCCATTCGCTTGATATCATCAACGTTTCCTTTGTTTCTATACATATTCCTTCAATTTGTTCCTCATTCGCTTGTTATTATCAACATTTTCTTCGTTTCGATGCATATTTCCTTCATTTTGATTCTTATTCGCATGTTATGATCAACGTTTCCTTCGTTTCGAAGCATATTTCCTTCATTTTGATTCTCATTTGCTTGTTATGTGATCAACATTTTCTTCGTTTCGATGCATATTACCTTCATTTTGACGCTCATTCGCTTGTTATGATCAAAATTTTCTTTGTTTCGATGCATATTTCCTTCATTTTGATGCTCATTTGCTTGTTATAATCCCCATTTCCTTCGTTTCGATGCATATTCCTTCATTTTGATGCTCATTCGCATGTTATGATCAACGTTTCTTTCGTTTCGAAGCTTATTTCCTTCATTTCGATGCACGTTCCTTTATTTTGATGCTCATTCGCTTGTTATGATCAACATTCCCTTTGTTTCGATGCATGTTCCTTCATTTTGATGCTCATTCGCGTGTTATGATAAACATTTCCTTCGTTTTGATGCATATTTCTTTCATTTTGATGCTCAATCGCTTGATATGATTAATATTTCATTCGTTTCGATACATATTCCGTCGTTTTGATCCTCATTCGCTTGTTATTATCAACATTTCCTTCGTTTCGATGCATATTTCCTTCATTATGATTCTCATTCGCATGTTATGATCAACGTTACCTTCGTTTCAAAGCATATTTCCTTCATTTTTATTCTCATTCGCTTGTTATATGATCAATATTTGCTTCGTTTCGATGCATATTCCTTCATTTTGATGCCCATTCGTGTGTTATGATCAACATTTCCTTCGTTTAGATGCATGTTTCCTTCATTTTGATGCTCATTCTCTCATTACGATCAATAATTCCTTCATTTCGATGCATATTTCCTTAATTTTGATGCTCATTCGCTTATTATTATAAAATTTTTATTTGTTTCGATGCATATTTCCTTCATTTTGATGCTCATTCGCTTGTTATGATCACCATTTCCTTCGTTTCGTTGCGAATTCCTTCATTTTGATTCTCATTCTCATGTTATGATCAACTTTTCCTTCGTTTCGAAGCTTATTTTCTTCATTTTGATTCTCATTCTCTTGTTATATGATCAACATTTCCTTCGTTTCGATGCATGTTCGTTCATTTTGATGCTCATTCGCGTGTTATGATCAACATTTCTTTCGTTTCGATACATATTTCTTTCATTTTGATGCTCATTCGCTTGTTATGATTAACATTTCATTCGTTACGATACATATTCCGTCATTTTGATCCTCATTCGCTTGTTATTATCAAAATTTCCTTCGCTTCGATGCATATTTCCTTCATTTTGATGCTCATTCGCTTTTTATAATCAACATTTCCTCCGTTTCGACGCACATTTCCTTCATTTTGATTCTCGTTCGCTTCTTATAATCAACATTTCCTTCGTTTCGACGCATGTTTCCTTCATTTAGATGCTCATACGCTTGTTATGATCACCATTTCCTTCGTTTCAATGAAATTCCTTCATTTTGATTCTCATTCCATGTTATGATCAACGTTTCCTTCGTTTCGAAGCATATTTCCTTCATTTTAATTCTCATTCTCTTATTATATGATAAACATTTCCTTCGTTTCGATGCATGTCCCTTCATTTTGATGTTCATTCGCGTGTTATGATCAACATGTCCTTCGTTTCGATGCATATTTATTTCATTTTGATGCCTATTCGCTTTATATGATCAACATTTACTTCATTTCGATATATATTCTGTCATTTTGATCCTCATTCGCTTGTTATTATCAATATTTTCTTCGCTTCTATGCATATTTCCTTCATGTTGATGCCCATTCGCTTGATATGATCAACATTTCCTTCGTTTCTATACATATTCCTTCATTTTGATCCTCATTCGCTTGTTATTATCAACATTTCCTTCGCTTCGATGCATATTTCCTTCATTTTGATTCTCATTCGCATGTTATGATCATTGTTTCCTTCGTTTCGAATAATATTTCCTTCATTATGATTCTCATTCGCTTGTTATCTGATCAATATTTCCTTCGTTTCGATGCATATTCCTTCATTTTGATTCTCATTCGCATGTTATGATCAACGTTACCTTTGTTTCAAAGCATATTTCCTTCATTTTGATTCTCATTCGCTTGTTATATGATCAATATTTTCTTCGTTTCGATGCATATTTCTTCATTTTGATTCTCATTCGCTTGTTATGATCAACATTTCCTTCGTTTCGATACACATTTCCTTAATTTTGATGCTCATTCGTTTGTTATGATCAACATTTCCTTCGTTTCGATGCATGTTTCTTTCATTTTGATGTTCATTCTCTCATTACGATCAACATTTCCTTCATTTCGATCCATATTTCATTCATTTTGATGCTCATTCGCTTGTTATGATCAAAATTTTCTTTGTTTCGATGCATATTTCCTTCATTTTGATGCTCATTCGCTTGTTATAATCACCATTTCCTTCGTTTCGTTGGGAATTCCTTCATTTTGATTCTCATTCGCATGTTATGATCAATGTTTCCTTCGTTTCGAAGCTTATTTCCTTCAATTTG
Organism: Pogostemon cablin; assembly: GCA_023678885.1. Lineage (NCBI taxonomy): Eukaryota > Viridiplantae > Streptophyta > Magnoliopsida > Lamiales > Lamiaceae > Pogostemon > Pogostemon cablin. The sequence continues at coordinate 6,846 of JAHCLQ010000408.1, forward strand.
ATTCACATTCTCTTGTTATATGATCAACATTTCCTTCATTTCGATGCATGTTTCCTTCATTTTGATGCTCATTTTCTCATAACGAAAAACATTTCCTTCGCTTCGATGCATATTTCCTTCATTTTGATGCTCATTCACTTGTTATGATCAACATTTCCTTCGTTTCGATGCATGTTTCCTTCATTTTGATGCTCATTTTCTCATTACGATCAACATTTCCTTCATTTGGATGCATATTTCCTTCATTTTGATGCTCATTCGCTTGTTATGATCAACATTTTCTTCGTTTCGATGCATATTTCCTTCATTTTGATGCTCATTCGCTTGTTATGATCAAAATTCCCTTCGTTTCGATGTAAATTCCTTCATTTTGATTCTCTTTCGCATGTTATGATCAACGTTTCCTTCGTTTCGAAGCATATTATCTTCATTTTGATTCACATTCGCTTGTTATATGATCAACATTTCCTTCATTTCGATGCATATTCCTTCATTTTGATGCTCGTTCACATGTTATGATCAACATTTCCTTCGTTTCGATGCATATTTCCTTCATTTTGATGCTCATTCGCTTGTTATATGATCAACCTTTCCTTGGTTTCGATGCATATGCCTTCATTTTGATGGTCGTTCACATGTTATGATCAACATTTCCTTCGTTTCGATACATATTTCCTTCATTTTGATGCTCATTCGCTTGTTATGATCAACATTTTCTTCGTTTCGATGCATATTTCCTTCATTTTGATGCTCATTTGCTTTATATGATCAACATTTCCTTCCCTTCGATGCATATTCCTTCATTTTGATGCTCATTCGCATATTATGATCAACATTTCCTTCGTTTTGATGCATATTTCCTTCATTTAGATTCTCATTCGCTTGTTATGATCAACATTTCCTTCGTTTCGACGCAAATTTCCTTCATTTTGATCCTCATTCGCTTGTTATGATCAACATTTTCTTCGTTTCGATGCATGTTTCCTTCATTTTTATGCTCATTTTCTCATTACTAAAAACTTTTCCTTCGCTTCAATGCATATTTCCTTCATTTTGATGCTCATTCGCTTGTTATGATCAATATTTCATTCGTTTCGATGCATATTTCCTTCATTTTGGTGCCCATTCGCTTTATCTGATCAACATTTCATTCGTTTCGATACATATTCCGTTATTTTTATCCTCATTTGCTTGTTATTATCAACATTTCCTTCACTTCGATGCATATTTCCTTCATTTTGATGCCCATTCGCTTGATATTATCAACGTTTCCTTTGTTTCTATACATATTCCTTCAATTTGTTCCTCATTCGCTTGTTATTATCAACATTTTCTTCATTTCGATGCATATTTCCTTCATTTGATTCTTATTCGCATGTTAAGATCAACGTTTCCTTCGTTTCGAAGCATATTTCCTTCATTTTGATTCTCATTTGCTTGTTATGTGATCAATATTTTCTTCATTTCGATGCATATTCCTTCATTTTGATGCTCATTCGCGTGTTATGATCAACATTTCCTTCGTTTAGATGCATGTTTCCTTCATTTTGAGGCTCATTCTCTCATTACGATCAACATTTCCTTCATTTCGATGCATATTTCATTCATTTTTATGCTCATTCGCATGTTATGATCAAAATTTTATTTGTTTCGATGCATATTTCCTTCATTTTGATGCTCATACGCTTGTTATGATCACCATTTCCTTCGTTTCAATGAAATTCATTCATTTTGATTCTCATTCGCGTGTTATGATCAACGTTTCCTTTGTTTCGAAGCATATTTCTTTCATTTTGATGCTCATTCTCTTATTATATGATAAACATTTCCTTCGTATCGATGCATGTTCCTTCATTTTGATGCTTATTCGCGTGTTATGATCAACATTTCCTTCGTTTCGATGCATATTTATTTCATTTGGATGCCCATTCACTTTATATGATCAACATTTCCTTCATTTGAAACATATTACGTCATTTTGATCCTCATTCGCTTGTTATTATCAACATTTCCTTCGCTTCGATGCATATTTCCTTCATTTTTTATTCTCATTCGCATGTTATGATCAATGTTTCCTTCGTTTCGAAGCATATTACCTTCATTTTGATTCTCATTCGCTTGTTATATGATCAATATTTCCTTCGTGTCGATGCATATTCCTTCATTTTGATGCTCATTCGCGTGTTATGATCAACATTTCCTTCGTTTATATGCATGTTTCCTTCATTTTGAAGCTCATTCTCTCATTACGATCAACATTTCCTTTATTTCGATGCATATTTCCTTCATTTTGACGCTCATTCGCTAGTTATGATCAAAATTTTCTTTGTTTCGATGCATATTTCCTTCATTTTGATGCTCATTTGCATGTTATGATCAACATTCCCTTCGTTTCGATGCATGTTCCTTCATTTTGATGCTCATTCGCGTGTTATGATAAACATTTCCTTCGTTTTGATGCATATTTCTTTCATTTTGATGCTCAATAGCTTGATATGATTAACATTTCATTCGTTTCGATACATATTCCGTCATTTTGATCCTCATTCGCTTGTTATTATCAACATTTTCTTCGTTTCGATGCATATTTCCTTCATTTTGATTCTCATTCGCATGTTATGATCAACGTTACCTTCGTTTCAAAACATATTTCCTTCATTTTGATTTTCATTCGCTTGTTATATGATCAATATTTGCTTCGTTTCGATGCATATTCCTTCATTTTGATGCCCATTCGTGTGTTATGATCAACATTTCCTTCGTTTAGATGCATGTTTCCTTCATTTTGATGCTCATTCCCTCATTACGATCAACAATTCCTTCATTTCGATGCATATTTCCTTAATTTTGATGCTCATTCGCTTATTATGATAAAATTTTTATTTGTTTCGATGCATATTTCCTTCATTTTGATGCTCATTCGCTTGTTATGATCACCATTTCCTTCGTTTCGTTGCGAATTCCTTCATTTTGATTCTCATTCTCATGTTATGATCAACTTTTCCTTCGTTTCGAAGCTTATTTCCTTCATTTTGATTCTCATTCTCTTGTTATATGATCAACATTTCCTTCATTTCGATGCAGGTTCTTTCATTTTGATGCTCATTCGCGTGTTATGATCAACATTTCTTTCGTTTTGATACATATTTCTTTCATTTTGATGCTCATTCGCTTGATATGATTAACATTTCATTCGTTACGATACATATTCCGTCATTTTGATCCTCATTCGCTTGTTATTATCAACATTTCCTTCGCTTCGATGTATATTTCTTTCATTTAGATTCTCATTCGCTTGTTATGATCAACATTTCCTTCGTTTCGATCCACATTTCATTAATTTTGATGCTCATTCGCTTGTTATGATAAACATTTCCTTCGTTTCGATGCATGTTTCCTTCATTTTGATGCTCATTTTCTCATTACTAAAAACATTTTCTTCGCTTCGATGCATATTTCCATCATTTTGATGCTCATTCGCTTGTTATGATCAATATTTCTTTCGTTTCGATGTATATTTCCTTCATTTGATGCACATTCGCTTTATATGATCAACATTTCCTTTGTTTCGATACATATTCCGTCATTTTGATCCTCATTCTCTTGTTATTATCAATATTTCCTTCGCTTCGATGCATATTTCCTTCATTTTGATGCTCATTCGCTTGATATGATCAACATTTCCTTTGTTTCTATACATATTCCTTCATTTTGATCCTCATTCGCTTGTTATTATCAATATTTCCTTCGCTTCGATGCATATTTCCTTCATTTTGATTCTCATTCGCATGTTATGATCAACGTTTCCTTCGTTTCGAAGCATATTTTCTTCATTTTGATTCTCATTCGCATGTTATATGATCAATATTTCCTTCTTTTCGATGCATATTCCTTCATTTTGATGCTCATTCGCGTTTTATGATCAACATTTCCTTTGTTTAGATGCATGTTTCCTTCATTTTGATGCTCATTCTCTCATTACGATCAATATTTGCTTCATTTCGATGCATATTTCCTTTATTTTGATGCTCATTCGCTTGTTATGATCAACATTTCCATCGTTTCAACGCACATTTCCTTCATTTTGATGATCATTCGCTTGTAATGATCAACATTTCCTTTGATTTGATGCATGTTTCTGTCATTTTGATGTTCTTTTTCACATTACGAACAACATTTCCTTCGTTTCGATGTATATTTCCTTCATTTTGATGCTCATTCGCTTGTTATGATCAAATTTCCTTCGTTTTGATGCAAATTCCTTCATTTTGATTCACATTCATATGTTATGATCAACGTTTCCTTTGTTTCGAAGCATATTTCCTTCATTTTGATTCTCATTCGCTTGTTATATGATCAACATTTCCTTCGTTTCGATGCATATTCCTTCATTTTGATGCTCATTCGCGTGTTATGATCAATATTTCCTTCGTTTCGATTCATATTCCTTCATTTTGATGCTCATTCGCGTTTTATGATCAACATTTCCTTTGTTTAGGTGCATGTTTCCATCATTTTGATGCTCATTCTCTCATTACGATCAATATTTCCTTCATTTCGATGCATATTTCCTTTATTTTGATGCTCATTCGCTTGTTATTATCAAAATTTTCTTTGTTTCGATGCATATTTCCTTCATTTTGATGCTCATTCGCTTGTTATGATCACCAATTCCTTCGTTTCGTTGCGAATTCCTTCATTTTGATTCTCATTCGCATGTTATGATCAACGTTTCCTTCGTTTCGAAGCTTATTTCCTTCATTTTGATTCTCATTCTCTTATTATATGATAAACATTTCCTTCGTTTCGATGCATGTTCCTTCATTTTGATGCTCATTCGCGTGTTATGATCAACATTTCCTTCGTTTCGATGCATATTTCTTTCACTTTGATGCCCATTCGCTTGTTATTGTAAACTTTTCCTTCGTTTCGATACATATTCTTTAATTTTAACTCTCATTCGCTTGTTATGATCAACATTTCCTTCGTTTAGATGCATGTTTCCCTCATTTTGATGCTCATTTTCTCATTACGAAAAACATTTCCTTCGCTTCGATGCATATTTCCTTCATTTTGATGCTCATTCGCTTGTTATGATCAACATTTCCTTTGTTTCGACGCACATTTCCTTAATTTTGATGTTCATTCGCTTATTATGATCAACATTTCCTTTGTTTCGATGAATGTTCCCTTCTTTTTTATGCTCATTTTCTCATTACGATCTACATTTCCTTCATTTTGATGCATATTTCCTTAATTTTGATGCTCATTCGGTTGTTATGATCAACATTTTCTTCGTTTCGTTTCATATTTCCTTCATTTTGATGCTCATTCCTTGTTATGATCAACATTCCCTTTGTTTCGATGCAAATTCCTTCATTTTTATTCTCTTTCACATGTTATGATCAATGTTTCCTTCGTTTCGAAGCATATTATCTTCATTTTGATTCACATTCGCTTGTTATGTGATCACTTTTCCTTCGTTTCGATGCATATTCCTTAATTTTGATGTTCGTTCACATGTTATGATCAATATTTCCTTCGTTTCGATGTATATTTCCTTTATTTTGATGCTCATTCGGTTGTTATGATCAACATTTCCTTCATTTTGATGCATATTTCCTTCATTTTTATTCTCATTCGCTTTATATGATCAACACTTCCTTCGCTTCGATGCATATTCCTTCATTTTGATGCTCATTCGCATGTTATGACCAACATTTCCTTCATTTGGATGCACATTTCCTTCATTAGATTCTCATTCGCTTGTTATGATCAACATTTCATTCATTTCGACGCACATTTCCTTCTTTTTGATGCTCATTCGCTTGTTATGATCAACATTTCCTTCGTTTCGATGCATGTTTCCTTCATTTTGATGCTCATTTTCTCATTACTAAAAACCTTTCCTTCGCTTCGATGCATATTTCCTTCATTTTGATGCTCATTCGCTTGTTATGATCAATATTTCATTCGTTTCGATGCATATTTCCTTCATTTTGATGCCCATTCGCTTTATATGATCAACATTCCTTCATTTCAATACATATTCCGTTATTTTGATCCTCATTCGCTTGTCATTAACAACATTTCCTTCGCTTCGATGCATATTTCCCTCATTTTGATGCCCATTCGCTTGATATGATCAACATTTCCTTCGTTTCTATACATATTCTTTCATTTTGATCCTCATTCGCTTGTTATTAACAACATTTCCTTCGCTTCGATGCATATTTCCTTCATTTAGATTCTCATTCGCATGTTATGATCAACGTTTCCTTCGTTTCAAAAAATATTTCCTTCATTTTGATTCTCATTCGCTTGTTATGATCAACATTTCATTCGTTTCGACGTACATTTCCTTCTTTTTGATGCTCATTCGCTTGTTATGATCAACATTTCCTTCGTTTCGTGCATGTTTCCTACATTTTGATGCTCATTTTCTCATTACTAAAAACCTTTCCTTCGCTTCGATGCATATTTCCTTCATTTTGATGCTCATTCGCTTGTTATGTTCAATATTTCATTCGTTTCGATGCATATTTCCTTCATTTTGATGCCCATTCGCTTTATATAATCAACATTTCCTTCATTTCGATACATATTCCATCTTTTGATCCTCATTCGCTTGTCATTATCAACATTTCCTTCGCTTCGATGCATATTTCCTTCATTTTGATGCCCATTCGCTTGATATGATCAGCATTTCCTTCGTTTTTATACATATTCCTTCATTTTGATCCTCATTCGCTTGTTATTAACAACATTTCCTTCGCTTCGATGCATATTTCCTTCATTTAGATTCTCATTCTATAATATCTTAGCTCAACTAGATTTTTTTAGAAAGCCCAAAACTTATTTATTTATTTTTATGGCCCAAAAGGCCAACCCTATCTTAGCCCAACTAGATTTATTTTAGAAAGCCCAAAACCTATTTATTTATTTATATGGCCCAAAAGGCCAGCCTTATCTTAGCCCAACTAGATTTTTTTAGAAGCCCAAACTTATTTATTTATTTATTTTGTGGCCCAAAGTTTCAGCCCACTTAAATGGTCTGATATATAATTATTAAGGCTAAAGTTAAAAAAAAAAAGAGAGAGAAGAACGGGAGAAGAAAAGCAAAGAGGGGAAAGAAAAGAGTGAAGAGGAGAAACCCTTGTTGATCAAATTCTCCCTTACAACCTTCATCCTAGGTGGTTTCTAAGTTGTTTTGAGGTAAGTGGTGTGTGAATTAAGCTTCCTTCTTCCATGATTTTGTAATTTTGTGGGGTTTTTCTTTTTGGTATGTGGGTAAATCGCAGACTGTTCGAACTGATTTTGACGTAGCTATTGCCCTCGAAAGTTTACAAACTTAATTTCTGTACATAGCTGAACTCGTTAGCTTTCCGTAGCCACTTGAAACGCCTCAATCCGATTATTCTACAATTAGTTATGATTTTTCTCGTAAACTGCCGCTAGCTGGAAAATTTCAGAATTTTTATGTCGAATTTAAATTTATTTTCTATCGTTTCGTTTAGTTAATGTATTGAAACGGGTTATGTGGGATTGGGAACTGATGTTAAGGAGTTACATACCATTTTTATTTAATATCGACTCGTTCGAACTCGATTAGGATTTGTTTTTAGCAATGAAAGGGATGTTACCGCTAATGTTAGTTATATTTAATTTCTCTTTAATTGCTCATCTCCTTTCTAGGTAAAGAACCATCGACGAAGGGCAAGAGACCGACTTCAGATTCCGGAGAGAGTTAATCACTTCCTTGTGAGTTGATAATTCGGGAACGCCTTCTCTTGTGGGAAGTGTGGACCCTCGATAAATGTGCATTTATTTTAGTTTTAGTTAATTGATAAGAAAATTATTTGGTATTATGTTATGTGGTAAAGAGCCTGATTGGCTCGATTGCTCTGGTTAGAGTCATGTTAGCCATTTTATGAGTATTATTGATTTCTGGTTATTCTTGTGTGCCAATTAAGACTCTAACTTGAGTCGTTATTCATCTTATGATGCACATGCATATGTATGCCTGGTACCAAGGTTAAGTAGCCCGAATTGGTCACGGTTCGGGTGAGTTGGAGCGACATTGATTAAGTAGCCCGAATTGTCGCGGTTCGGGTGAGTTAGAGTGACAACCAAGTTGCCCGTGATTGGCAAACCTGGGTGAGTTAGATCTAACGGGGCACCTGTCCATTTGCCAAATACTGATACTCTGGAGGGTGATCTTAGATGGATCAGTCTATTATAGGCTCAGTCAACGTCACCGGTGTGGGACATGCATGTCATATATGTTTATATGTTTGATCATTTCAAGTATTCACGTCGATATTGAATTGTGAACTTTAGTACTTGGCGTATTGAGAAAGAATATTAATGTGCATTTTATCTAGAGTAACGGTGACGGGCTTGGACTGTCTCTCGACGGAGAGCTCAGTTCGAGGAGGATATTGACTACCCACGCGTCTTTTATGTGATAACATGTTGTTTGAACTAATTGTGTTATTCGTAAATGTGCATTAAGGTTTTTATTTTCATTAATATGTACACTGAGTGAGAAATAGTTATTGTGAGACGAAATGTTGGATTTTATATTATGAACCGCGAGTGGGAATACATGCTTCGTATAAGGATCGGGGTGACCGGCTTATCACCCACTGAGCTAGTGGTTTTGCTCAACCCCATCATTCTTTCCTTTTCAGGCTGTTGATATCGTTTTGGTTGGAGGTTTTCCTATCGTTTGCTCGTCATCCAATTAGTGTTTTGGGTACTTTCTCTTTTATGTAAATTGACGGATTCATTGGCGAGATTGTATAGTTTATATTTGGTCACCCCCTTGATGTTCTTTTTGTACCTTCGCAATGTTATATCGTTCATGTATATTTTCTTTAAACTAAGTTACACCATTGTATTTTATACCTTTGTAAATCCTTGTTGATACTTTATGAGATGATGTCCTCGGGTTGTACCCGTTGTTATCAGTTGTTCAGCTCTACAGGTACTTGATAGCAAGCCTTACGTTTTCTATAAACTTTGTGGAGTGAAGTGCACCCATTCTGCGAAATTTATGGTTAACGTGGCGGTTGTCGCGTTCTGTCTGGGGTCGGGGCGTGACACATTCGCTTGTTATGATCAACATTTCCTTCGTTTTGACGCACATTTCCTTCATTTTGATGCTCATTCGCTTGTTATGATCAATATTTCCTTCGTTTCGATGCATGTTTCCTTTATTTTGATGCTCATTTTCTCATTACTAAAAACCTTTCCTTCGCATCGATGCATATTTCCTTCATTTTGATGCTCATTCCCTTGTTATAATCAATATTTCATTCGTTTCGATGCATATTTCCTTCATTTTGATGCCCATTCGCTTTATATGATCAACATTTCCTTCATTTCGATACATATTCCGTCATTTTGATCCTCATTCGCTTGTCATTATCAACATTTCCTTCGCTTCGATGCATATTTCCTTCATTTTGATGCCCATTCTCTTGATATGATCAACATTTCCTTCGTTTCTATACATATTCCTTTATTTTGATCCTCATTCGCTTGTTATTAACAACATTTCCTTCGCTTCGATGCATATTTTCTTCATTTTGATTCTCATTCGCATGTTATGATCAACGTTTCCTTCGTTTCGAAGCATATTTCCTTCATTTTGATTCTCATTAGCTTGTTATATGATCAATATTTCCGCCGTTTTGATGCATATTCCTTCATTTTGATGCTCATTCGCGTGTTATGATCAAAATTTCCTTCGTTTAGATGCATGTTTCTTCATTTTGATGCTCATTCTCTCATTACGATCAACATTTCCTTCATTTCGATGCATATTTCCTTAATTTTGATGCTCATTCGCTTATTATGATAAAAATTTTATTTGTTTCGATGCATATTTCCTTCATTTTGATGCTCGTTCGCTTGTTATGATCACCATTTCCTTCGTTTCGTTGCGAATTCCTGCATTTTGATTCTCATTCGCAAGTTATGATCAACGTTTCCTTCATTTCGAAGCTTAATTCCTTCATTTTGATTCCCATTCCCTTGCTATATGATCAACATTTCCTTCGTTTCGATGCATGTTCCTTCATTTTGATGCTCATTCGCGTGTTATGATCAACATTTCCTTTGTTTTGATGCATATTTCTTTCATTTTGATGCTCATTCGCTTGATATGATTAACATTTCATTCATTTTGATACATATTCCATCATTTTGATCCTCATTCGCTTGTTATTATCAACATTTCCTTCGCTTCGATGCATATTTCCTTAATTTTGATGCTCATTCGCTTGTTATGATCAACATTTCCTCCGTTTCGACGAACATTTCCTTTATTTTGATTCTCATTCGCATGTTATGATCAACATTTCCTTCGTTTCGAAGCATTTTTCCTTCATTTTGATTCTCATTCTTTTATTATATGATAAACATTTCCTTCGTTTCGATGCATGTTCATTCATTTTGATGCTCATTCGCGTGTTATGATCAACATTTCCTTCGTTTTGATGCATATTTCTTTCATTTTGATGCCTATTCGCTTGTTATGATAAACATTTCCTTCGTTTCGATACATATTCCTTAATTTTAACTCTCATTCTCTTGTTATGATCAACATTTCCTTCGTTTTGATGCATGTTTCCTTCATTTTGATGCTCATTTTCTCATAACGAAAAACATTTCCTTCGCTTCGATGCATGTTTCCTTCATTTTGATGCTCATTTACTTGTTATGATCAACATTTCCTTCGTTTCGATGCATGTTTCCTTCATTTTGATGCTCATTTTCTCATTACGATCAACATTTCCTTCATTTGGATGCATATTTCCTTCATTTTGATGCTCATTCGCTTGTTATGATCAACATTTTCTTCGTTTCGATGCATATTTCCTTCATTTTGATGCTCATTCGCTTGTTATGATCAAAATTCCCTTCGTTTCGATGTAAATTCCTTCATTTTGATTCTCTTTCGCATGTTATGATCAACGTTTCCTTCGTTTCGAAGCATATTATCTTCATTTTGATTCACATTCGCTTGTTATATGATCAACATTTCCTTCATTTCGATGCATATTCCTTCATTTTGATGCTCGTTCACATGTTATGATCATCATTTCCTTCGTTTCGATGCATATTTCCTTCATTTTGATGCTCATTTGCTTGTTATATGATCAACATTTCCTTCGTTTCGATGCATATGCCTTCATTTTGATGCTCGTTCACATGTTATGATCAACATTTCCTTCGTTTCGTGGCATATTTCCTTCATTTTGATGCTCATTCGCTTGTTATGATCATCATTTTCTTCGTTTCGATGCATATTTCCTTCATTTTGATGCTCATTCGCTTTATATGATCAACATTTCCTTCCCTTCGATGCATATTCCTTCATTTTGATGCTCATTCGCATATTATGATCAACATTTCCTTCGTTTTGATGCATATTTCCTTCATTTAGATTCTCATTCGCTTGTTATGATCAACATTTCCTTCGTTTCGACGTAAATTTCCTTCATTTTGATCCTCATTCGCTTGTTATGATCAACATTTTCTTCGTTTCGATGCATGTTTCCTTCATTTTTATGCTCATTTTCTCATTACTAAAAACTTTTCCTTCGCTTCAATGCATATTTCCTTCATTTTGATGCTCATTCGCTTGTTATGATCAGTATTTCATTCGTTTTGATGCATATTTCCTTCATTTTGATGCCCATTCGCTTTATCTGATCAACATTTCCTTCGTTTCGATACATATTCCGTTATTTTTATCCTCATTCGCTTGTTATTATCAACATTTCCTTCACTTCGATGCATATTTCCTTCATTTTGATGCCCATTCGCTTGATATTATCAACGTTTCCTTTGTTTCTATACATATTCCTTCAATTTGTTCCTCATTCGCTTGTTATTATCAACATTTTCTTCGTTTCGAAGCATATTTCCTTCATTTTGATTCTTATTCGCATGTTATGATCAACGTTTCCTTCATTTCGAAGCATATTTCCTTCATTTTGATTCTCATTTGCTTGTTATGTGATCAATATTTTCTTCATTTCGATGCATATTCCTTCATTTTGATGCTCATTCGCGTGTTATGATCAACATTTCCTTCGTTTAGATGCATGTTTCATTCATTTTGAGGCTCATTCTCTCATTACGATCAACATTTCCTTCATTTCGATGCATATTTCATTCATTTTGATGCTCATTCGCATGTTATGATCAAAATTTTATTTGTTTCGATGCATATTTCTTTCATTTTGATGCTCATTCGCTTGTTGTGATCCCCATTTCCTTCGTTTCGTTGAGAATTCCTTCATTTTGATTGTCATTCGCATGTTATGATCAACTTTTCCTTCGTTTCGAAGCTTATTTCCTTCATTTTAATTCTCATTCTCTTGTTATATGATCATTATTTCCTTCGTTTCGATGCATGTTCCTTTATTTGATGCTCATTCGCGTGTTATGATCAACATTTCCTTCGTTTTGATGCATATTTCTTTCATTTTGATGGTCATTCGCTTGATATGATTAACATTTCATTCTTTTCGATACATATTCCATCATTTTTATCCTCATTCACTTGTTATTATCAACATTTCCTTCGCTTCGATGCATATTTCCTTCAATTTGATGTTCATTCGCTTGTTATTATCATCATTTACTCCGTTTCGACGCACATTTCCTTTATTTTGATTCTCGTTCGCTTGTTATCATCTACATTTCCTTCGTTTCGATGCATGTTTCATTCATTTTGATGCTCATACGCTTGTTATGATCACCATTTCCTTCGTTTCAATGAAATTCATTCATTTTGATTCTCATTCGCATGTTATTATCAACGTTTCCTTTGTTTCGAAGCATATTTCCTTCATTTTGATTATCATTCTCTTATTATATGATAAACATTTCCTTCGTTTCGATGCATGTTCCTTCATTTGGATGCTTATTCGCGTGTTATGATCAACATTTCCTTCGTTTCGATGCATATTTATTTCAATTGGATGCCCATTCACTTTATATGATCAACATTTCCTTCATTTGAAACATATTACGTCATTTTGATCCTCATTCGCTTGTTATTATCAACATTTCCTTCGCTTCGATGCATATTTCATTCATTTTGATTCTCATTCGCATGTTATGATCAATGTTTCCTTAGTTTCGAAGCATATTACCTTCATTTTGATTCTCATTCGCTAGTTATATGATCAATATTTCCTTCGTGTCGATGCATATTCCTTCATTTTGATGCTCATTCGCGTGTTATGATCAACATTTCCTTTGTTTAGATGCATGTTTCCTTCATTTTGAAGCTCATTCTCCCATTACGATCAACATTTCCTTCATTTCGATGCATATTTCCTTCATTTTGACGCTCATTCGCTTGTTATGATCAAAATTTTCTTTGTTTCGATGCATATTTCCTTCATTTTGATGCTCATTTGCTTGTTATAATCACCATTTCCTTCGTTTCGATGCATATTCCTTCATTTTGATGCTCATTCGCATGTTATGATCAACGTTTCCTTCGTTTCGAAGTTTATTTCCTTCATTTCGATGCACGTTCCTTTATTTTGATGCTCATTCGCTTGTTATGATCAACATTCCCTTCGTTTTGATGCATGTTCCTTCGTTTTGATGCTCATTCGCGTGTTATGATAAACATTTCCTTCGTTTTGATGCATATTTCTTTCATTTTGATGCTCAATCGCTTGATATGATTAACATTTCATTCATTTCGATACATATTCCGTCATTTTGATCCTCATTCGCTTGTTATTATCAACATTTCCTTCGTTTCAATGCATATTTCCTTCATTTTGATTCTCATTCGTATGTTATGATCAACGTTACCTTCGTTTCAAAGCATATTTCCTTCATTTTGATTCTCATTTGCTTGTTATATGATCAATATTTGCTTCGTTTCGATGCATATTCCTTCATTTTGATGCCCATTCATGTGTTATGATCAACATTTCCTTCGTTTAGATGCATGTTTACTTCATTTTGATGCTCATTCTCTCATTACGATCAACAATTCCTTCATTTCGATGCATATTTCCTTAATTTTGATGCTCATTCGCTTATTATGATAAAAATTTTATTTGTTTCGATGCATATTTCCTTCATTTTGATGCTCATTCGCTTGTTATGATCACCATTTCCTTCGTTTCGTTGCGAATTCCTTCATTTTGATTCTCATTCTCATGTTATGATCAACTTTTCCTTCGTTTCGAAGCTTATTTCCTTTATTTTGATTCTCATTCTGTTGTTATATGATCAACATTTCCTTCGTTTCGATGCATGTTCCGTCATTTTGATCCTCATTCGCTTGTTATTATCAACATTTCCTTCGTTTCGATGCATATTTCCTTCATTTTGATGCTCATTCACTTGTTATGATCAACATTTCCTCCGTTTCGACGCACATTTCCTTCATTTTGATTCTCGTTCGCTTCTTATAATCAACATTTCCTTCGTTTCGACGCATGTTTCCTTCATTTTGATTCTCATTCGCTTCTTATAATCAACATTTCCTTCGTTTCGACGCATGTTTCCTTCATTTAGATGCTCATACGCTTGTTATGATCACCATTTCCTTCGTTTCAATGAAATTCCTTCATTTTGATTCTCATTCGCATGTTATGATTAACGTTTCCTTCGTTTCGAAGTATATTTCCTCCATTTTAATTCTCATTCTCTTATTATATGATAAACATTTCCTTCGTTTCGATGCATGTCCCTTCATTTTGATGTTCATTCGTGTGTTATGATCAACATGTCCTTCGTTTCGATGCATATTTATTTTATTTTGATGCCCATTCATTTTATATGATCAACATTTACTTCATTTCGATACATATTCCGTCATTTTGATCCTCATTCGCTTGTTATTATCAATATTTTCTTCGCTTCTATGCATATTTCCTTCATTTTGATGCCCATTCGCTTGATATGATCAACATTTCCTTCGTTTCTATACATATTCCTTCATTTTGATCCTCATTCGCTTGTTATTATCAACATTTCCTTCGTTTCGATGTATATTTCCTTCATTTTGATTCTCATTCGCATGTTATGATCATTGTTTCCTTCGTTTCGAAGAATATTTCCTTCATTTTGATTCTCATTCGCTTGTTATCTGATCAATATTTCCTTCGTTTCGATGCATATTCCTTCATTTTGATTCTCATTCGCATGTTATGATCAACGTTACCTTTATTTCAAAGCATATTTCCTTCATTTTGATTCTCATTCGCTTGTTATATGATCAATATTTGCTTCGTTTCGATGTATATTTCTTCATTTTGATTCTCATTCGCTTATTATGATCAACATTTCATTCGTTTCGATACACATTTCCTTAATTTTGATGCTCATTCGTTTGTTATGATCAGCATTTCCTTCGTTTCGATGCATGTTTCCTTCATTTTGATGTTCATTCTCTCATTACGATCAACATTTCCTTCATTTCGATGCATATTTCATTCATTTTGATGCTCGTTCGCTTGTTATGATCAAAATTTTCTTTGTTTTGATGCATATTTCCTTCATTTTGATGCTCATTCGCTTGTTATAATCACCATTTCCTTCGTTTTGATTCTCATTCGCATGTTATGATCAATGTTTCCCTCGTTTCGAAGCTTATTTCCTTCATTTTGATTCTCATTCTCTTGTTATATGATCAACATCTCCTTCATTTCGATGCATGTTTCCTTCATTTTGATGCTCATTTTCTCATAACGAAAAACATTTCCTTCGCTTCGATGTATATTTCTTCATTTTGATGCTCATTCACTTGTTATGATCAACATTTCCTTCGTTTCGATGCATGTTTCCTTCATTTTGATGCACATTTTCTCATTACGATCAACATTTCCTTCATTTGGATGCATATTTCCTTCCTTTTGATGCTTATTCGCTTGTTATGATCAACATTTTCTTCGTTTCGATGCATATTTCCTTCATTTTGATGCTCATTCGCTTGTTATGATCAAAATTCCCTTCGTTTCGATGTAAATTCCTTCATTTTGATTCTCTTTCGCATGTTATGATCAACGTTTCCTTCGTTTCGAAACATATTATCTTCATTTTGATTCACATTCGCTTGTTATATGATCAACATTTCCTTCATTTCGATGCATATTCCTTCATTTTGATGCTCGTTCACATGTTATGATCAACATTTCCTTCGTTTCGATGCATATTTCCTTCATTTTGATGCTCATTCGCTTGTTATATGATCAACATTTCCTTCGTTTCGATGCATATGCCTTCATTTTGATGCTCGTTCACATGTTATGATCAACATTTCCTTCGTTTCGATGCATATTTCCTTCATTTTGATGCTCATTCGCTTGTTACGATCAACATTTTCTTCGTTTCGATGCATATTTCCTTCATTTTGATGCTCATTCGCTTTATATGATCAACATTTCCTTCCCCTCGATGCATATTCCTTCATTTTGATGCTCATTCGCATATTATGATCAACATTTCCTTCGTTTTGATGTATATTTCCTTCATTCAGATTCTCATTCGCTTGTTATGATCAACATTTCTTTCGTTTCGACGCAAATTTCCTTCATTTTGATCCTCATTCGCTTGTTATGATCAATATTTTCTTCGTTTCGATGCATGTTTCCTTCATTTTTATGCTCATTTTCTCATTACTAAAAACTTTTCCTTCGCTTCAATGCATATTTCCTTCATTTTGATGCTCATTCGCTTGTTATGAACAATATTTCATTCCTTTCGATGCATATTTCCTTCATTTTGATGCCCATTCGCTTTATCTGATCAACATTTCCTTCGTTTCGATACATATTCCGTTATTTTTATCCTCATTCGCTTGTTATTATCAATATTTCCTTCACTTCGATGCATATTTCCTTCATTTTGATGCTCATTCGCTTGATATTATCAACGTTTCCTTTGTTTCTATACATATTCCTTCAATTTGTTCCTCATTCGCTTGTTATTACCAATATTTTCTTCATTTCGATGCATATTTTCTTCATTTTGATTCTTATTCGCATGTTATGATCAACGTTTCCTTCGTTTCGAAGCATATTTCCTTCATTTTGATTCTCATTTGCTTATTATGTGATCAATATTTTCTTCATTTCGATGCATATTCCTTCATTTTGATGCTCATTCGCGTGTTATGATCAACATTTCCTTCGTTTAGATGCATGTTTCCTTCATTTTGAGGCTCATTCTCTCATTACAATCAACATTTCCTTCATTTCGATGCATATTTCATTCATTTTGATGCTCATTCGCATGTTATGATCAAAATTTTATTTGTTTCGATGCATATTTCTTTCATTTTGATGCTCATTCGCTTGTTGTGATCCCCATTTCCTTCGTTTCGTTGAGAATTCCTTCATTTTGATTGTCATTCGCATGTTATGATCAACTTTTCCTTCGTTTCGAAGCTTATTTCCTTCATTTTAATTCTCATTCTCTTGTTATATGATCATTATTTCCTTCGTTTCGATGCATGTTCCTTCATTTGATGCTCATTCACGTGTTATGATCAACATTTCCTTCGTTTTGATGCATATTTCTTTCATTTTGATGCTTATTCGCTTGATATGATTAACATTTCATTCTTTTCGATACATATTCCATCATTTTGATCCTCATTCACTTGTTATTAACAACATTTCCTTCGCTTCGATGCATATTTCCTTCAATTTGATGTTCATTCGCTTGTTATGATCAACATTTACTCCGTTTCGACGCACATTTCCTTTATTTTGATTCTCGTTCGCTTGTTATCATCTACATTTCCTTCGTTTCGATGCATGTTTCCTTCATTTTGATGCTCATACGCTTGTTATGATCACCATTTCCTTCGTTTCAATGAAATTCATTCATTTTGATTCTCATTCGCATGTTATGATCAACGTTTCCTTTATTTCGAAGCATATTTCCTTCATTTTGATTATCATTCTCTTATTATATGATAAACATTTCCTTCGTTTCGATGCATGTTCCTTCATTTTGATGCTTATTCGCGTGTTATGATCAACATTTCCTTCGTTTCGATGCATATTTATTTCATTTGGATGCCCATTCACTTTATATGATCAACATTTCCTTCATTTGAAACATATTACGTCATTTTGATCCTCATTCGCTTGTTATTATCAACATTTCATTCGCTTCGATGCATATTTCCTTCATTTTGATTCTCATTCGCATGTTATGATCAATATTTCCTTCGTTTCGAAGCATATTATCTTCATTTTAATTCTCATTCGCTTGTTATATGATCAATATTTCCTTCGTGTCGATGCATATTCCTTCATTTTGATGCTCATTCGCGTGTTATGATCAACATTTCCTTCGTTTAGATGCATGTTTCCTTCATTTTGAAGCTCATTCTCTCATTACGATCAACATTTCCTTCATTTCGATGCATATTTCCTTCATTTTGACGCTCATTCGCTTGTTATGATCAAAATTTTCTTTGTTTCGATGCATATTTCCTTCATTTTGATGCTCATTTGCTTGTTATGATCAACATTCCCTTCGTTTCGATGCATGTTCCTTTATTTTGATGCTCATTCGCGTGTTATGATAAACATTTCCTTCGTTTTGATGCATATTTCTTTCATTTTAATGCTCAATCGCTTGATATGATTAACATTTCATTCGTTTCGATACATATTCCGTCATTTTGATCCTCATTCGCTTGTTATTATCAACATTTCCTTCGTTTCGATGCATATTTCCTTCATTTTGATTCTCATTCGCATGTTATGATCAACGTTACCTTCGTTTCAAAGCATATTCCTTCATTTTGATTCTCATTCGCGTTTCGATGCATATTCCTTCATTTTGATGCCCATTCGTGTGTTATGATCAACATTTCCTTCGTTTAGATGCATGTTTCCTTCATTTTGATGCTCATTCCCTCATTAAGATCAACAATTCCTTCATTTCGATGCATATTTTCTTAATTTTGATGCTTATTCGCTTATTATGATAAAAATTTTATTTGTTTCGATGCATATTTCCTTCATTTTGATGCTCATTCGCTTGTTATGATCACCATTTCCTTCGTTTCATTGCGAATTCCTTCATTTTGATTCTCATTCTCATGTTATGATCAACTTTTCCTTCGTTTCGAAGCTTATTTCCTTCATTTTGATTCTCATTCTCTTGTTATATGATCAACATTTCCTTCGTTTCGATGCAGGTTCCTTCATTTTGATGCTCATTCACGTATTATGATCAACATTTCTTTCGTTTTGATACATATTTCTTTCATTTTGATGCTCATTCGCTTGATATGATTAACATTTCATTCGTTACGATACATATTCCGTCATTTTGATCCTTATTTGCTTGTTATTGTCAACATTTCCTTCGCTTCGATGCATATTTCCTTCATTTTGATGCTCATTCGCTTGTTATGATCGACATTTCCTCCATTTCGACGCACATTTCCTTCATTTTGATTCTCGTTCGCTTCTTATAATCAACATTTCCTTCGTTTCGATGCATGTTTCCTTCATTTAGATGCTCATACGCTTGTTATGATCACCATTTCCTTCGTTTCAATAAAATTCCTTCATTTTGATTCTCATTCCCATGTTATGATCAACGTTTCCTTCGTTTCGAAGCATATTTCCTTCATTTTAATTCTCATTCTCTTATTATATGATAAACATTTCCTTCGTTTCGATGCATGTCCCTTCATTTTGATGTTCATTCGCGTGTTATGATCAACATGTCCTTCGTTTCGATGCATATTTATTTCATTTTGATGCCCATTCGCTTTATATGATCAACATTTACTTCATTTCGATACATATTCCATCATTTTGATCCTCATTCGCTTGATATTATCAATATTTTCTTCGCTTCTATGCATATTTCCTTCATTTTGATGCCCATTCGCTTGATATGATCAACATTTCCTTCGTTTCTATACATATTCCTTCATTTTGATCCTCATTAGCTTGTTATTATCAATATTTCCTTCGCTTCGATGCATATTTCCTTTATTTTGATTCTCATTCGCATGTTATGATCATTGTTTCCTTCGTTTCGAAGAATATTTCCTTCATTTTGATTCTCATTCGCTTGTTATCTGATCAATATTTCCTTCGTTTCGATGCATATTCCTTCATTTTGATTCTCATTTGCATGTTATGATCAACGTTACCTTTGTTTCAAAGCATATTTCCTTCATTTTGATTCTCATTCGCTTGTTATATGATCAATATTTGCTTCGTTTCGATGCATATTTCTTCATTTTGATTCTCATTCGCTTGTTATGATCAACATTTCCTTCATTTCGATACACATTTCCTTAATTTTGATGCTCATTCGTTTGTTATGATCAACATTTCCTTCGTTTCGATGCATGTTTCCTTCATTTTGATGTTCATTCTCTCATTACGATCAACATTTCCTTCATTTTGATGCATATTTCATTCATTTTGATGCTCATTAGCTTGTTATGATCAAAATTTTCTTTGTTTCGATGCATATTTCCTTCATTTTGATGCTCATTCGCTTGTTATAATCACCATTTCCTTCGTTTCGTTGCGAATTCCTTCATTTTGATTCTCATTCGCATGTTATGATCAATGTTTCCTTCGTTTCGAAGCTTATTTCCTTCATTTTGATTCTCATTCTCTTGTTATATGATCAACATTTCCTTCGTTTCGAAGCATGTTCCTTCATTTTGATGCTCATTCGCTTGTTATGATCTACATTTCCTTCGTTTAGATGCATGTTCCTTCATTTTGATGCTCATTCGCGTGTTATGATCAACATTTCTTTCGTTTTGATGCATATTTCTTTCATTTTGATGCTCAATCGCTTGATATGATTACCATTTCATTCGTTTCAATACATATTTCGTCATTTTGATCCTCATTCGCTTGTTATTATCGACATTTTATTCGCTTCGATGCATATTTCCTTCATTTTGATGCTCATTCGTTTGTTATGATCAACATTTCCTCCGTTTTGACCCACATTTCCTTTATTTTGATTCTCGTTCGCTTGTTATGATCAACATTTCCTTCGTTTCGATGAAATTCCTTCATTATGATTCTCATTCGCATGTTATGATCAATGTTTCCTTCGTTTCGAAGCATATTTTCTTAATTTTGATTCTCATTCTCTAATTATATGATAAACATTTCTTTTGTTTCGATGCATGTTTCTTCATTTTGATGCTCATTCGCATGTTATGATCAACATTTCCTTCGTTTCGATGCATATTTCTTTCATTTTGATGCCCATTCGCTTGTTATGATAAACATTTTCTTCATTTAGATACATATTCCTTAATTTTAACTCTCATTCGCTTGTTATGATCAACATTTCATTCATTTCGATGCATGTTTCCTTCATTTTGATGCTCATTTTCTCTTTACGAAAAATATTTCATTCATTTTGATGCATATTTACTTTATTTTGATGCTCATTCGCTTGTTATGATCAACATTTTCGTCGTTTCGATGCATATTTCCTTCATTTTGATTCTCTTTCGCATGTTATGATCAACATTTCCTTCGTTTCGAAGCATATTATTTTCATTTTGATTCATATTCGCTTGTTATATGATCAACATTTCCTTCGTTTCGATGCATATTCCTTCATTTTGATGCTCGTTCACATGTTATGATCAACATTTCCTTCATTTCGATGCATATTTCCGTCATTTTGATGCTCATTTGCTTGTTATGATCAACATTTCCTTCGTTTCGATGCATATTTCCTTCATTTTGATGCCCATTCGCTTTATATGATCAAAATTTCCTTTGTTTTGATGCATATTCCTTCATTTTGATCCTCATTCGCATGTTATGATCAATATTTCCTTCGCTTCAATGCATATTTCCTTCATTTTGATGCTTATTCGCTTTATATGATCAACATTTCCTACGCTTCGATGCATATTCCTTCATTTTGATGCTCATTCGCATGTTATGATCAACATTTCCTTCGTTTCGATGCATATTTCCTTCATTTAGATTCTCATTCACTTGTTATGATCAACATTTCATTCGTTTCGACGCACATTTCCTTCATTTTGATGCTCATTCGCTTGTTATGATCAACATTTCCTTCGTTTCGATGCATGTTTCCTTCATTTTGATGCTCATTTTCTCATTTCTAAAAACTTTTCCTTCGTTTCGATGCATATTTCCTTCATTTTGATGCTCATTCGCTTGTTATGATCAATATTTCATTCGTTTCGATGCATATTTCCTTCATTATGATGCCCATTCGCTTTATATGATCAACATTTCCTTCGTTTCGATACATATTCCGTCATTTTGATCCTCATTCGCTTGTAATTATCAACATTTCCTTCGCTTCGATGCATATTTCCTTCATTTTGATGCCCATTCGCCTGATATGATCAACATTTCCTTCGTTTCTATACATATTCCTTCAATTTGTTCCTCATTCACTTGTTATTATAAACATTTCCTTCGCTTCGATGCATATTTCCTTTATTTTAATTCTCATTCGCATGTTATGATCAACGTTTCCTTCGTTTCGAAGCATATTTTCTTCATTTTGATTCTCATTCGCTTGTTATATGATCAATATTTCCTTCGTTTCGAAGCATATTACTTCATTTTGATGCTCATTCGCGTGTTATGATCAACAATTCCTTCGTTTAGGTGCATGTTTCCTTCATTTTGATGCTCATTCTCTCATCACGAGCAATATTTCCTTCTTTTCGATGCATATTTCCTTCATTTTGATGCCAATTCGCTTGTTATGATCAAAATTTTCTTTGTTTCGATGCATATTACCTTCATTTTGATGCTCAATCGCTTGTTATGATCACCATTTCCTTCGTTTCGTTGCGAATTCCTTCATTTTGATTCTCATTCGCATGTTATGATCAATGTTTCCTTCGTTTTGAAGCTTATTTCCTTCATTTTGATTCTCATTCTGTTGTTATATGATCAACATTTCCTTCGTTTCGATGCATGTTTCCTTCATTTTGATGCTCATTCGCGTGTTATGGTCAACATTTCCTTCGTTTTGATACACATTTCTTTCATTTTGATGCCCATTCGCTTGATATGATGAACATTTCAATCGTTTCGATACATATTCTGTCATTTTGATCCTCATTCTTTTGTTATGATCAACATTTCCTTCGTTTCGATGCATATTTCCTTTATTTTGATGCTCATTCACATGTTATGATCAAAATTTCCTTCGCTTCGATGCATATTTCCTTCATTTTGATGCTCATTCGCTTGTTATGATCAACATTTCCTTCGTTTTGATGCATGTTTCCTTCATTTTGATGCTCATTCGCTTGTTATGATCAACATTTCCTTTGTTTCGATGCAAATTCCTTCATTTTGATTCTCATTTGCATGTTATTATCAACATTTCCTTCGTTTCGAAGCATATTTCCTTCATTTTGATTCTCATTCGCTTGTTATATGATCAACATTTCCTTTTTTTCGATGCATATTCCTTCATTTTGATGCTCAATCGCGTGTTATGATCAACATTTCCTTCGTTTAAATGCATGTTTCCTTCATTTTGATGTTCATTGTCTCATTACGATCAACATTTCCTTCGTTTCGATGCATATTTCCTTCATTTTAATGCTCATTCACTTGTTATGATCAACATTTTCTTCGTTTAGATGCATATGTCCTTCATTTTGATGCTCATTCGCGGGTTAGATCACCATTTCCTTCGTTTCGTTGCAAATTCCTTCATTTTGATTCTCATTCGAATGTTATGATCAACGTTTCCTTCATTTCGAAGCATATTTCTTTCATTTTCTCATTCTTTTGTTATATGATCAACATTTCCTTCGTTTCGATGCATGTTCCTTCATTTTGTTGCTCATTCACGTGTTATGATCAATATTTCCTTCGTTTCGATGCATATTTCTTTCATTTTGATGCTCATTCGCTTGATATGATTAACATTTCATTCGTTTCAATGCATATTTCATCATTTTGATCCCCATCGACTTGTTATTATCAACATTTCCTTCGCTTCGATGCATATTTCCTTCATTTTGATGCTCATTCGCTTGTTATGATCAACATTTCCTCCGTTTCGACACAAATTTCCTTCATTTTGATTCTCGTTCACTTGTTATGATCAATATTTCCTTCGTTTTGACGCATGTTTCCTTCATTTTGATGCTCATACGCTTGTTATGATCACCATTTCCTTCGTTTCGATGCAAATTCCTTCATTTTGATTCTCATTTGCATGTTATGATCAACGTTTCTTTCGCTTCGAAGCGTATTTCCTTCATTTTGATTGTCATTCTCTTGTTATATGATAAACATTTCCTTTATTTCGATGCATGTTCCTTCATTTTGATGCTCATTCGCGTGTTATGATCAATATTTCCTAAGTTTTGATGCATATTTCTTTCAGTTTTATGCCCATTCGCTTGATATGATTAAAATTTCATTCGTTTCGATACATATTCCGTCATTTTGATCTTCATTCGCTTGTTATTATCAACATTTCCTTCGCTTCGATGCATATTTCCTTCATTTTGATGATCATAAGCTTGATTTGATCAACATTTCCTCCGTTTCGACGCACATTTACTTCATTTTGATACTCGTTCGCTTGTCATGATCAACATTTCCTTCGTTTCGACGCATGTTTCCATTATTTTGATGCTCATTCGCTTGTTATGATCAACATTTTCTTCGTTTCGATGCAAATTCCTTCATTTTGATTCTCATTTGCATGTTATGATCCACGTTTCCTTCGTTTCGAAGCATATTTCCTTCATTTTGATTCTCATTCGCTTGTTATAATCAACATTTCCTTCGTTTCGATGCATGTACCTTCATTTTGATGCTCATTCGCGTGTTATGGTCAACATTTCCTTCGTTTTGATGCATAATTCTTTCATTTTGATGCTCATTCGTTTGATATGATTAACATTTCATTCGTTTCGATACATATTCCGTCATTTTGATCCTCGTTCGCTTGTTATTATCAACATTTCCTTCGCTTCGATGCATATTTCCATCATTTTGATACTTATTCGATTGTTATGATCAACATTTCCTCCGTTTCGACGCACATTTCCTTCATTTTGATTCTCGTTCGCTTGTTATGATCAACATTTCCTTCGTTTCGATGCATGTTTCCTTCATTTTGATGCTCATACGCTTGTTATGATCACCATTTCCTTCGTTTCGATGAAATTCCTACATTTTGATTCTCATTCGCATGTTATGATCAACGTTTCCTTCGGTTCGAAGCATATTTCTTTCATTTTGATTCTCATTCTCTTATTATATGATAAACATTTCCTTCGTTTAGATGCATGTTCCTTCATTTTGATGCTCATCGCATGTTATGCTCAACATTTCCTTCGTTTCAATGCTTATTTCTTTCATTTTGATGCCCATTCGCTTGTTATGATATACATTTCCTTCGTTTTGATACATATTCCTTAATTTTAACTCTCATTCGCTTGTTATGATAAACATTTCCTTCGTTTAGGTGCATGTTTCCTTCATTTTGATGCTCATTTTCTCATTACGAAAAACATTTCCTTCGTTTCGATGCATATTTCCTTCATTTTGATGCTCATTCGCTTGTTATGATCAACATTTTCTTCGTTTTGATGCATACTTCCTTCATTTTGATGTTCATTCGCTTGTTATGATCAACATTTCCTTCGTTTCGATGCATATTCCTTAATTTTGATTCTCATTTGCATGTTATGATCAACGTTTCCTTCATTTCAAAGCATATTTCCTTCATTTTGATTCTCATTCGCTTGTTATATGATCCACATTTCCTTTGTTTGGATGCATATTCCTTCTTTTGATGCTCAATCGCGTGTTATGATCAACATTTCCTTCGTTTAAATGCATGTTTACTTCATTTTAATGCTCATTCTCTCATTACGATCAACATTTCCTTCGTTTCGATGCATATTTCCTTCATTTTGATGCTCAATTCGCTTGTTATGATCAAAATTTTTTCGTTTAGAAGCATATTTCCTTCATTTTGATGCTCGTTCGCTTGTTATGATCACCATTTCCTTCGTTTCGTTGCAAATTCCTTCATTTTGATTCTCATTCGAATGTTATGATCTACGTTTCCTTCGTTTTGAAGCATATTTCCTTCATTTTGACTCTCATTCTCTTGTTATATGATCAACGTTTCCTTTGTTTCGATGCATGGGTCCTTCATTTTGATGCTCATTCGCGTGTTATGATCAATATTTCCTTCGTTTCGACGCATATTTCTTTCATTTTGATGCTCATTCGCTTGACAAGATTAACATTTCTTTCGTTTCGATACATATTCCGTCATTTTGATCCTCATTCGCTTGTTATGATCAATATTTTCTTCGCTTCGATGCATATTTCCTTCATTTTTATGCTCATTCGCATGTTATGATCAACATTTCCTCCGTTTCGACGCACTTTTCCTTCATTTTGATTCTCGTTCGCTTGTTATGATCAACATTTCCTTCGTTTCGACGCATGTTTCCTTCATTTTGATGCTCATACGCTTGTTATGATCACCATTTTCTTCGTTTCGATGCAAAATCCTTCATTTTGATTCTCATTCGCATGTTATGATCAATGTTTCCTTCGTTTCGAAGAATATTTCCTTCATTTTGATTCTCATTCTCTTGTTATATGATAAATATTTCCTTTATTTCGCTGTATGTTCCTTCATTTTGATGCTCATTCGCATGTTATGATCAATATTTCCTAAGTTTTGATACATATTTCTTTCAGTTTTATGCCCATTCGCTTGATGTGATTAAAATTTCATTCGTTTCGATACATATTCCGTCATTTTGATCTTCATTCGCTTGTTATTATCAACATTTCCTTCGCTTCGATGCATATTTCCTTCATTTTGATGATCATAAGCTTGATTTGATCAACATTTCCTCCGTTTCGACGCACATTTACTTCATTTTGATACTCGTTCGCTTGTCATGATCAACATTTCCTTCGTTTCGACGCATGTTTCCATTATTTTGATGCTCATTCGCTTGTTATGATCAGCATTTTCTTCGTTTCGATGCAAATTCCTTCATTTTGATTCTCATTTGCATGTTATGATCCACGTTTCCTTCGTTTCGAAGCATATTTCCTTCATTTTGATTCTCATACGCTTGTTATAATCAACATTTCCTTCGTTTCGATGCATGTACCTTCATTTTGATGCTCATTCGCGTGTTATGGTCAACATTTCCTTCGTTTTGATGCAAAATTCTTTCATTTTGATGCTCATTCGTTTGATATGATTAACATTTCATTCGTTTCGATACATATTCCGTCATTTTGATCCTCGTTCGCTTGTTATTATCAACATTTCCTTCGCTTCGATGCATATTTCCATCATTTTGATACTTATTCGATTGTTATGATCAACATTTCCTCCGTTTCGACGTACATTTCCTTCATTTTGATTCTCGTTCGCTTGTTATGATCAACATTTCCTTCGTTTCGACGCATGTTTCCTTCATTTTGATGCTCATACGCTTGTTATGATCACCATTTCCTTCGTTTCGATGAAATTCCTACATTTTGATTCTCATTCGCATGTTATGATCAACGTTTCCTTCGGTTCGAAGCATATTTCTTTCATTTTGATTCTCATTCTCTTATTATATGATAAACATTTCCTTCGTTTAGATGCATGTTCCTTCATTTTGATGCTCATCGCGTGTTATGATCAACATTTCCTTCGTTTCAATGCTTATTTCTTTCATTTTGATGCCCATTCGCTTGTTATGATATACATTTCCTTCGTTTCGATACATATTCCTTAATTTTAACTCTCATTCGCTTGTTATGATAAACATTTCCTTCGTTTAGGTGCATGTTTCCTTCATTTTGATGCTCATTTTCTCATTACGAAAAACATTTCCTTCGTTTCGATGCATATTTCCTTCATTTTGATGCTCATTCGCTTGTTATGATCAACATTTTCTTCGTTTTGATGCATACTTCCTTCATTTTGATGTTCATTCGCTTGTTATGATCAACATTTCCTTCGTTTCGATGCATATTCCTTAATTTTGATTCTCATTTGCATGTTATGATCAACGTTTCCTTCATTTCAAAGCATATTTCCTTCATTTTGATTCTCATTCGCTTGTTATATGATCCACATTTCCTTTGTTTGGATGCATATTCCTTCTTTTGATGCTCAATCGCGTGTTATGATCAACATTTCCTTCGTTTAAATGCATGTTTACTTCATTTTAATGCTCATTCTCTCATTACGATCAACATTTCCTTCGTTTCGATGCATATTTCCTTCATTTTGATGCTCAATTCGCTTGTTATGATCAAAATTTTTTCGTTTAGAAGCATATTTCCTTCATTTTGATGCTCGTTCGCTTGTTATGATCACCATTTCCTTCGTTTCGTTGCAAATTCCTTCATTTTGATTCTCATTCGAATGTTATGATCTACGTTTCCTTCGTTTCGAAGCATATTTCCTTCATTTTGACTCTCATTCTCTTGTTATATGATCAACGTTTCCTTTGTTTCGATGCATGGGTCCTTCATTTTGATGCTCATTCGCGTGTTATGATCAATATTTCCTTCGTTTCGACGCATATTTCTTTCATTTTGATGCTCATTCGCTTGACAAGATTAACATTTCTTTCGTTTCGATACATATTCCGTCATTTTGATCCTCATTCGCTTGTTATGATCAATATTTTCTTCGCTTCGATGCATATTTCCTTCATTTTTATGCTCATTCGCATGTTATGATTAACATTTCCTCCGTTTCGACGCACTTTTCCTTCATTTTGATTCTCGTTCGCTTGTTATGATCAACATTTCCTTCGTTTCGACGCATGTTTCCTTCATTTTGATGCTCATACGCTTGTTATGATCACCATTTTCTTCGTTTCGATGCAAAATCCTTCATTTTGATTCTCATTCGCATGTTATGATCAATGTTTCCTTCGTTTCGAAGAATATTTCCTTCATTTTGATTCTCATTCTCTTGTTATATGATAAATATTTCCTTTATTTCGCTGTATGTTCCTTCATTTTGATGCTCATTCGCGTGTTATGATCAACATTTCCTAAGTTTTGATACATATTTCTTTCAGTTTGATGCCCATTCGCTTGATATGATTAACATTTCATTCTTTTCGATACATATTCCGTCATTTTGATCTTCATTCGCTTGTTATTATCAACATTTCCTTCGCTTCGATGCATATTTCCTTCATTTTGATGCTCATAAGCTTGTTTTGATCAACATTTCCTCCGTTTCGACGCACATTTCCTTCATTTTGATACTCGTTCGCTTGTTATGATCAACATTTCCTTCGTTTCGACGCATGTTTCCATCATTTTGATGCTCATTCGCTTGTTATGATCAATATTTCCTTCTTTTCGATGCAAATTCCTTCATTTTGATTCTCATTTGCATGTTATGATCCACGTTTCCTTCGTTTCGACGCATATTTCCTTCATTTTGATTCTCATTCGCTTGTTATAATCAACATTTCCTTCATTTGGATACATATTCCTTAATTTTAACTCTCATTCGCTTGTTATGATAAACATTTCCTTTCGTTTAGATGCATGTTTCCTTCATTTTGATGCTCATTTTCTCATTACGAAAAACATTTCCTTCGTTTCGATGCATATTTCCTTCATTTTGATGCTCATTCGCTTGTTATGATCAACATTTTCTTCGTTTTGATGCATACTTCCTTCATTTTGATGTTCATTCGCTTGTTATGATCAACATTTCCTTCGTTTCGATGCATATTCCTTAATTTTGATTCTCATTTGCATGTTATGATCAACGTTTCCTTCATTTCAAAGCATATTTCCTTCATTTTGATTCTCATTCGCTTGTTATATGATCCACATTTCCTTTGTTTGGATGCATATTCCTTCTTTTGATGCTCAATCGCGTGTTATGATCAACATTTCCTTCGTTTAGATGCATGTTTACTTCATTTTGATGCTCATTCTCTCATTACGATCAACATTTCCTTCGTTTCGATGCATATTTCCTTCGTTTTGATGCTCAATTCGCTTGTTATGATCAAAATTTTTTCGTTTAGAAGCATATTTCCTTCATTTTGATGCTCGTTCGCTTGTTATGATCATCATTTCCTTCGTTTCGTTGAAAATTCCTTCATTTTGATTCTCATTCGAATGTTATGATCTACGTTTCCTTCGTTTCGAAGCATATTTCCTTCATTTTGACTCTCATTCTCTTGTTATATGATCAACATTTCCTTTGTTTCGATGCATGGGTCCTTCATTTTGATGCTCATTCGCGTGTTATGATCAATATTTCCTTTGTTTCGATGCATATTTCTTTCATTTTGATGCTCATTCGCTTGAAATGATTAACATTTCTTTCGTTTCGATACATATTCCGTCATTTTGATCCTCATTCGCTTGTTATGATCAATATTTTCTTCGCTTCGATGCATATTTCCTTCATTTTGATGCTCATTCGCATGTTATGATCAACATTTCCTCCGTTTCGACGCACTTTTCCTTCATTTTGATTCTCGTTCGCTTGTTATGATCAACATTTCCTTCGTTTCGACGCATGTTTCCTCCATTTTGATGCTCATACGCTTGTTATGATCACCATTTTCTTCGTTTCGATGCAAAATCCTTCATTTTGATTCTCATTCGCATGTTATGATCAATGTTTCCTTCGTTTCGAAGAATATTTCCTTCATTTTGATTCTCATTATCTTGTTATATGATAAATATTTCCTTTATTTCGCTGTATGTTCCTTCATTTTGATGCTCATTCGCGTGTTATGATCAACATTTCCTAAGTTTTGATACATATTTCTTTCATTTAAATGCCCATTCGCTTGATATGATTAACATTTCATTCTTTTCGATACATATTCCGTCATTTTGATCTTCATTCGCTTGTTATTATCAACATTTCCTTCGCTTCGATGCATATTTCCTTCATTTTGATGCTCATAAGCTTGTTTTGATCAACATTTCCTCCGTTTCGACGCACATTTCCTTCATTTTGATACTCGTTCGCTTGTTATGATCAACATTTCCTTCGTTTCGACGCATGTTTCCATCATTTTGATGCTCATTCGCTTGTTATGATCAATATTTCCTTCGTTTCGATGCAAATTCCTTCATTTTGATTCTCATTTGCATGTTATGATCCACGTTTCCTTCTTTCGAAGCATATTTCCTTCATTTATATTCTCATTCGCTTGTTATAATCAACATTTCCTTCGTTTGGATGCATGTACCTTCATTTTGATGCTCATTCGCGTGTTATGGTCAACATTTCCTTCGTTTTGATGCATAATTCTTTCATTTTGATGCTCATTCGTTTGATATGATTAACATTTCATTCGTTTCGATACATATTCCGTCATTTTGATCCTCGTTCGCTTGTTATTATCAACATTTCATTCACTTCGATGCATATTTCCATCATTTTGATATTTATTCGCTTGTTATGATCAAAATTTCCTCCATTTTGACGCACATTTCCTTCATTTTGATTCTCGTTCGCTTGTTATGATCAACATTTCCTTCGTTTCGAAGCATGTTTCCTTCATTTTGATGCTCATACGCTTGTTATGATCACCATTTCCTTCGTTTCGATGAAATTCCTACATTTTGATTCTCATTCGCATGTTATGATCAACGTTTCCTTCGGTTCGAAGCATATTTCCTTCATTTTGATTCTCATTCTCTTATTATATGATAAACATTTCCTTCGTTTAGATGCATGTTCCTTCATTTTGATGCTCATCGCGTGTTATGATCAACATTTCCTTCGTTTCAATACTTATTTCTTTCATTTTGATGCCCATTCGCTTGTTATAATAAATATTTCCTTCGTTTCGATACATATTCCTTAATTTTAACTCTCATTCGCTTGTTATGATAAACATTTCCTTCGTTTAGATGCATGTTTCCTTCATTTTGATGCTCATTTTCTCATTACAAAAAACATTTCCTTCGTTTCGATGCATATTTCCTTCATTTTGATGCTTATTCGCTTGTTATGATCAACATTTTCTTCGTTTTGATGCATACTTCCTTCATTTTGATGTTTATTCGCTTGTTATGATCAACATTTCCTTCGTTTCGATGCATATTCCTTAATTTTGATTCTCATTTGCATGTTATGATCAACGTTTCCTTCATTTCAAAGCATATTTCCTTCATTTTGATTCTCATTCGCTTGTTATATGATCCACATTTCCTTTGTTTGGATGCATATTCCTTCTTTTGATGCTCAATCGCGTGTTATGATCAACATTTCCTTCGTTTAGATGCATGTTTACTTCATTTTGATGCTCATTCTCTCATTACGATCAACATTTCCTTCGTTTCGATGCATATTTCCTTCATTTTGATGCTCAATTCGCTTGTTATGATCAAAATTTTTTCGTTTAGAAGCATATTTCCTTCATTTTGATGCTCGTTCGCTTGTTATGATCACCATTTCCTTCGTTTCGTTGCAAATTCCTTCATTTTGATTCTCATTCGAATGTTATGATCTACGTTTCCTTCGTTTCGAAGCATATTTCCTTCATTTTGACTCTCATTCTCTTGTTATATGATCAACATTTCCTTTGTTTCGATGCATGAGTCCTTCATTTTGATGCTCATTCGCGTGTTATGATCAATATTTCCTTCGTTTCGATGCATATTTCTTTCATTTTGATGCTCATTCGCTTGACATGATTAACATTTCTTTCGTTTCGATACATATTCCGTCATTTTGATCCTCATTCGCTTGTTATGATCAATATTTTCTTCGCTTCGATGCATATTTCCTTCATTTTGATGCTCATTCGCATGTTATGATCAACATTTCCTCCGTTTCGACGCACTTTTCCTTCATTTTGATTCTCGTTCGCTTGTTACGATCAACATTTCCTTCGTTTCGACGCATGTTTCCTTCATTTTGATGCTCATACGCTTGTTATGATCACCATTTTCTTCGTTTCGATGCAAAATCCTTCATTTTGATTCTCATTCGCATGTTATGATCAACGTTTCCTTCGTTTCGAAGAATATTTCCTTCATTTTGATTCTCATTCTCTTGTTATATGATAAATATTTCCTTTATTTCGATGCATGTTCCTTCATTTTGATGCTCATTCGCGTGTTATGATCAACATTTCCTAAGTTTTGATACATATTTCTTTCAGTTTGATGCCCATTCGCTTGATATGATTAACATTTCATTCTTTTCGATACATATTCCGTCATTTTGATCTTCATTCGCTTGTTATTATCAACATTTCCTTCGCTTCGATGCATATTTCCTTCATTTTGATGCTCATAAGCTTGTTTTGATCAACATTTCCTCCGTTTCGACGCACATTTCCTTCATTTTGATACTCGTTCGCTTGTTATGATCAACATTTCCTTCGTTTCGACGCATGTTTCCATCATTTTGATGCTCATTCGCTTGTTATGATCAATATTTCCTTCGTTTCGATGCAAATTCCTTCATTTTGATTCTCATTTGCATGTTATGATCCACGTTTCCTTCGTTTCGACGCATATTTCCTTCATTTTGATTCTCATTCGCTTGTTATAATCAACATTTCCTTCATTTGGATACATATTCCTTAATTTTAACTCTCATTCGCTTGTTATGATAAACATTTCCTTTCGTTTAGATGCATGTTTCCTTCATTTTGATGCTCATTTTCTCATTACGAAAAACATTTCCTTCGTTTCGATGCATATTTCCTTCATTTTGATGCTCATTCGCTTGTTATGATCAACATTTTCTTCGTTTTGATGCATACTTCCTTCATTTTGATGTTCATTCGCTTGTTATGATCAACATTTCCTTCGTTTCGATGCATATTCCATAATTTTGATTCTCATTTGCATGTTATGATCAATGTTTCCTTCATTTCAAAGCATATTTCCTTCATTTTGATTCTCATTCGCTTGTTATATGATCCACATTTCCTTTGTTTGGATGCATATTCCTTCTTTTGATGCTCAATCGCGTGTTATGATCAACATTTCCTTCGTTTAGATGCATGTTTACTTCATTTTGATGCTCATTCTCTCATTACGATCAACATTTCCTTCGTTTCGATGCATATTTCCTTCGTTTTGATGCTCAATTCGCTTGTTATGATCAAAATTTTTTCGTTTAGAAGCATATTTCCTTCATTTTGATGCTCGTTCGCTTGTTATGATCATCATTTCCTTCGTTTCGTTGAAAATTCCTTCATTTTGATTCTCATTCGAATGTTATGATCTACGTTTCCTTCGTTTCGAAGCATATTTCCTTCATTTTGACTCTCATTCTCTTGTTATATGATCAACATTTCCTTTGTTTCGATGCATGGGTCCTTCATTTTGATGCTCATTCGCGTGTTATGATCAATATTTCCTTCGTTTCGATGCATATTTCTTTCATTTTGATGCTCATTCGCTTGACATGATTAACATTTCTTTCGTTTCGATACATATTCCGTCATTTTGATCCTCATTCGCTTGTTATGATCAATATTTTCTTCGCTTCGATGCATATTTCCTTCATTTTGATGCTCATTCGCATGTTATGATCAACATTTCCTCCGTTTCGACGCACTTTTCCTTCATTTTGATTCTCGTTCGCTTGTTATGATCAACATTTCCTTCGTTTCGACGCATGTTTCCTCCATTTTGATGCTCATACGCTTGTTATGATCACCATTTTCTTCGTTTCGATGCAAAATCCTTCATTTTGATTCTCATTCGCATGTTATGATCAATGTTTCCTTCGTTTCGAAGAATATTTCCTTCATTTTGATTCTCATTATCTTGTTATATGATAAATATTTCCTTTATTTCGCTGTATGTTCCTTCATTTTGATGCTCATTCGCGTGTTATGATCAACATTTCCTAAGTTTTTATACATATTTCTTTCATTTAAATGCCCATTCGCTTGATATGATTAACATTTCATTCTTTTCGATACATATTCCGTCATTTTGATCTTCATTCGCTTGTTATTATCAACATTTCCTTCGCTTCGATGCATATTTCCTTCATTTTGATGCTCATAAGCTTGTTTTGATCAACATTTCCTCCGTTTCGACGCACATTTCCTTCATTTTGATACTCGTTCGCTTGTTATGATCAACATTTCCTTCGTTTCGACGCATGTTTCCATCATTTTGATGCTCATTCGCTTGTTATGATCAATATTTCCTTCGTTTCGATGCAAATTCCTTCATTTTAATTCTCATTTGCATGTTATGATCCACGTTTCCTTCTTTCGAAGCATATTTCCTTCATTTATATTCTCATTCGCTTGTTATAATCAACATTTCCTTCGTTTGGATGCATGTACCTTCATTTTGATGCTCATTCGCGTGTTATGGTCAACATTTCCTTCGTTTTGATGCATAATTCTTTCATTTTGATGCTCATTCGTTTGATATGATTAACATTTCATTCGTTTCGATACATATTCCGTCATTTTGATCCTCGTTCGCTTGTTATTATCAACATTTCATTCACTTCGATGCATATTTCCATCATTTTGATATTTATTCGCTTGTTATGATCAAAATTTCCTCCATTTTGACGCACATTTCCTTCATTTTGATTCTCGTTCGCTTGTTATGATCAACATTTCCTTCGTTTCGAAGCATGTTTCCTTCATTTTGATGCTCATACGCTTGTTATGATCACCATTTCCTTCGTTTCGATGAAATTCCTACATTTTGATTCTCATTCGCATGTTATGATCAACGTTTCCTTCGGTTCGAAGCATATTTCCTTCATTTTGATTCTCATTCTCTTATTATATGATAAACATTTCCTTCGTTTAGATGCATGTTCCTTCATTTTGATGCTCATCGCGTGTTATGATCAACATTTCCTTCGTTTCAATACTTATTTCTTTCATTTTGATGCCCATTCGCTTGTTATAATAAATATTTCCTTCGTTTCGATACATATTCCTTAATTTTAACTCTCATTCGCTTGTTATGATAAACATTTCCTTCGTTTAGATGCATGTTTCCTTCATTTTGATGCTCATTTTCTCATTACAAAAAACATTTCCTTCGTTTCGATGCATATTTCCTTCATTTTGATGCTCATTCGCTTGTTATGATCAACATTTTTCTTCGTTTTGATGCATACTTCCTTCATTTTGATGTTCATTCGCTTGTTATGATCAACATTTCCTTCGTTTCGATGCATATTCCTTAATTTTGATTCTCATTTGCATGTTATGATCAACGTTTCCTTCATTTCAAAGCATATTTCCTTCATTTTGATTCTCATTCGCTTGTTATATGATCCACATTTCCTTTGTTTGGATGCATATTCCTTCTTTTGATGCTCAATCGCGTGTTATGATCAACATTTCCTTCGTTTAGATGCATGTTTACTTCATTTTGATGCTCATTCTCTCATTACGATCAACATTTCCTTCGTTTCGATGCATATTTCCTTCATTTTGATGCTCAATTCGCTTGTTATGATCAAAATTTTTTCGTTTAGAAGCATATTTCCTTCATTTTGATGCTCGTTCGCTTGTTATGATCACCATTTCCTTCGTTTCGTTGCAAATTCCTTCATTTTGATTCTCATTCGAATGTTATGATCTACGTTTCCTTCGTTTCGAAGCATATTTCCTTCATTTTGACTCTCATTCTCTTGTTATATGATCAACATTTCCTTTGTTTCGATGCATGGGTCCTTCATTTTGATGCTCATTCGCGTGTTATGATCAATATTTCCTTCGTTTCGATGCATATTTCTTTCATTTTGATGCTCATTCGTTTGACATGATTAACATTTCTTTCATTTCGATACATATTCCGTCATTTTGATCCTCATTCGCTTGTTATGATCAATATTTTCTTCGCTTCGATGCATATTTCCTTCATTTTGATGCTCATTCGCATGTTATGATCAACATTTCCTCCGTTTCGACGCACTTTTCCTTCATTTTGATTCTCGTTCGCTTGTTATGATCAACATTTCCTTCGTTTCGACGCATGTTTCCTCCATTTTGATGCTCATACGCTTGTTATGATCACCATTTTCTTCGTTTCGATGCAAAATCCTTCATTTTGATTCTCATTCGCATGTTATGATCAATGTTTCCTTCGTTTCGAAGAATATTTCCTTCATTTTGTTTCTCATTATCTTGTTATATGATAAATATTTCCTTTATTTCGCTGTATGTTCCTTCATTTTGATGCTCATTCGCGTGTTATGATCAACATTTCCTAAGTTTTGATACATATTTCTTTCATTTAAATGCCCATTCGCTTGATATGATTAACATTTCATTCTTTTCGATACATATTCCGTCATTTTGATCTTCATTCGCTTGTTATTATCAACATTTCCTTCGCTTCGATGCATATTTCCTTCATTTTGATGCTCATAAGCTTGTTTTGATCAACATTTCCTCCGTTTCGACGCACATTTCCTTCATTTTGATACTCGTTCGCTTGTTATGATCAACATTTCCTTCGTTTCGACGCATGTTTCCATCATTTTGATGCTCATTCGCTTGTTATGATCAATATTTCCTTCGTTTCGATGCAAATTCCTTCATTTTGATTCTCATTTGCATGTTATGATCCACGTTTCCTTCTTTCGAAGCATATTTCCTTCATTTATATTCTCATTCGCTTGTTATAATCAACATTTCCTTCGTTTGGATGCATGTACCTTCATTTTGATGCTCATTCGCGTGTTATGGTCAACATTTCCTTCGTTTTGATGCATAATTCTTTCATTTTGATGCTCATTCGTTTGATATGATTAACATTTCATTCGTTTCGATACATATTCCGTCATTTTGATCCTCGTTCGCTTGTTATTATCAACATTTCATTCACTTCGATGCATATTTCCATCATTTTGATATTTATTCGCTTGTTATGATCAAAATTTCCTCCATTTTGACGCACATTTCCTTCATTTTGATTCTCGTTCGCTTGTTATGATCAACATTTCCTTCGTTTCGAAGCATGTTTCCTTCATTTTGATGCTCATACGCTTGTTATGATCACCATTTCCTTCGTTTCGATGAAATTCCTACATTTTGATTCTCATTCGCATGTTATGATCAACGTTTCCTTCGGTTCGAAGCATATTTCCTTCATTTTGATTCTCATTCTCTTATTATATGATAAACATTTCCTTCGTTTAGATGCATGTTCCTTCATTTTGATGCTCATCGCGTGTTATGATCAACATTTCCTTCGTTTCAATACTTATTTCTTTCATTTTGATGCCCATTCGCTTGTTATAATAAATATTTCCTTCGTTTCGATACATATTCCTTAATTTTAACTCTCATTCGCTTGTTATGATAAACATTTCCTTCGTTTAGATGCATGTTTCCTTCATTTTGATGCTCATTTTCTCATTACAAAAAACATTTCCTTCGTTTCGATGCATATTTCCTTCATTTTGATGCTCATTCGCTTGTTATGATCAACATTTTCTTCGTTTTGATGCATACTTCCTTCATTTTGATGTTCATTCGCTTGTTATGATCAACATTTCCTTCATTTCGATGCATATTCCTTAATTTTGATTCTCATTTGCATGTTATGATCAACGTTTCCTTCATTTCAAAGCATATTTCCTTCATTTTGATTCTCATTCGCTTGTTATATGATCCACATTTCCTTTGTTTGGATGCATATTCCTTCTTTTGATGCTCAATCGCGTGTTATGATCAACATTTCCTTCGTTTAGATGCATGTTTACTTCATTTTGATGCTCATTCTCTCATTACGATCAACATTTCCTTCGTTTCGATGCATATTTCCTTCATTTTGATGCTCAATTCGCTTGTTATGATCAAAATTTTTTCGTTTAGAAGCATATTTCCTTCATTTTGATGCTCGTTCGCTTGTTATGATCACCATTTCCTTCGTTTCGTTGCAAATTCCTTCATTTTGATTCTCATTCGAATGTTATGATCTACGTTTCCTTCGTTTCGAAGCATATTTCCTTCATTTTGACTCTCATTCTCTTGTTATATGATCAACATTTCCTTTGTTTCGATGCATGAGTCCTTCATTTTGATGCTCATTCGCGTGTTATGATCAATATTTCCTTCGTTTCGATGCATATTTCTTTCATTTTGATGCTCATTCGCTTGACATGATTAACATTTCTTTCGTTTCGATACATATTCCGTCATTTTGATCCTCATTCGCTTGTTATGATCAATATTTTCTTCGCTTCGATGCATATTTCCTTCATTTTGATGCTCATTCGCATGTTATGATCAACATTTCCTCCGTTTCGACGCACTTTTCCTTCATTTTGATTCTCGTTCGCTTGTTACGATCAACATTTCCTTCGTTTCAACGCATGTTTCCTTCATTTTGATGCTCATACGCTTGTTATGATCACCATTTTCTTCGTTTCGATGCAAAATCCTTCATTTTGATTCTCATTCGCATGTTATGATCAACGTTTCCTTCGTTTCGAAGAATATTTCCTTCATTTTGATTCTCATTCTCTTGTTATATGATAAATATTTCCTTTATTTCGATGCATGTTCCTTCATTTTGATGCTCATTCGCGTGTTATGATCAACATTTCCTAAGTTTTGATACATATTTCTTTCAGTTTGATGCCCATTCGCTTGATATGATTAACATTTCATTCTTTTCGATACATATTCCGTCATTTTGATCTTCATTCGCTTGTTATTATCAACATTTCCTTCGCTTCGATGCATATTTCCTTCATTTTGATGCTCATAAGCTTGTTTTGATCAACATTTCCTCCGTTTCGACGCACATTTCCTTCATTTTGATACTCGTTCGCTTGTTATGATCAACATTTCCTTCGTTTCGACGCATGTTTCCATCATTTTGATGCTCATTCGCTTGTTATGATCAATATTTCCTTCGTTTCGATGCAAATTCCTTCATTTTGATTCTCATTTGCATGTTATGATCCACGTTTCCTTCGTTTCGACGCATATTTCCTTCATTTTGATTCTCATTCGCTTGTTATAATCAACATTTCCTTCATTTGGATACATATTCCTTAATTTTAACTCTCATTCGCTTGTTATGATAAACATTTCCTTTCGTTTAGATGCATGTTTCCTTCATTTTGATGCTCATTTTCTCATTACGAAAAACATTTCCTTCGTTTCGATGCATATTTCCTTCATTTTGATGCTCATTCGCTTGTTATGATCAACATTTTCTTCGTTTTGATGCATACTTCCTTCATTTTGATGTTCATTCGCTTGTTATGATCAACATTTCCTTCGTTTCGATGCATATTCCATAATTTTGATTCTCATTTGCATGTTATGATCAATGTTTCCTTCATTTCAAAGCATATTTCCTTCATTTTGATTCTCATTCGCTTGTTATATGATCCACATTTCCTTTGTTTGGATGCATATTCCTTCTTTTGATGCTCAATCGCGTGTTATGATCAACATTTCCTTCGTTTAGATGCATGTTTACTTCATTTTGATGCTCATTCTCTCATTACGATCAACATTTCCTTCGTTTCGATGCATATTTCCTTCGTTTTGATGCTCAATTCGCTTGTTATGATCAAAATTTTTTCGTTTAGAAGCATATTTCCTTCATTTTGATGCTCGTTCGCTTGTTATGATCATCATTTCCTTCGTTTCGTTGAAAA
The DNA here is from genome assembly GCA_023678885.1 of Pogostemon cablin. Lineage (NCBI taxonomy): Eukaryota > Viridiplantae > Streptophyta > Magnoliopsida > Lamiales > Lamiaceae > Pogostemon > Pogostemon cablin. The sequence goes on from JAHCLQ010000408.1 coordinate 47,508, forward strand.
TTCCTTCATTTTGATTCTCATTCGAATGTTATGATCTACGTTTCCTTCGTTTCGAAGCATATTTCCTTCATTTTGACTCTCATTCTCTTGTTATATGATCAACATTTCCTTTGTTTCGATGCATGGGTCCTTCATTTTGATGCTCATTCGCGTGTTATGATCAATATTTCCTTCGTTTCGATGCATATTTCTTTCATTTTGATGCTCATTCGCTTGACATGATTAACATTTCTTTCGTTTCGATACATATTCCGTCATTTTGATCCTCATTCGCTTGTTATGATCAATATTTTCTTCGCTTCGATGCATATTTCCTTCATTTTGATGCTCATTCGCATGTTATGATCAACATTTCCTCCGTTTCGACGCACTTTTCCTTCATTTTGATTCTCGTTCGCTTGTTATGATCAACATTTCCTTCGTTTCGACGTATGTTTCCTCCATTTTGATGCTCATACGCTTGTTATGATCACCATTTTCTTCGTTTCGATGCAAAATCCTTCATTTTGATTCTCATTCGCATGTTATGATCAATGTTTCCTTCGTTTCGAAGAATATTTCCTTCATTTTGATTCTCATTATCTTGTTATATGATAAATATTTCCTTTATTTCGCTGTATGTTCCTTCATTTTGATGCTCATTCGCGTGTTATGATCAACATTTCCTAAGTTTTGATACATATTTCTTTCATTTAAATGCCCATTCGCTTGATATGATTAACATTTCATTCTTTTCGATACATATTCCGTCATTTTGATCTTTATTCGCTTGTTATTATCAACATTTCCTTCGCTTCGATGCATATTTCCTTCATTTTGATGCTCATAAGCTTGTTTTGATCAACATTTCCTCCGTTTCGACGCACATTTCCTTCATTTTGATACTCGTTCGCTTGTTATGATCAACATTTCCTTCGTTTCGACGCATGTTTCCATCATTTTGATGCTCATTCGCTTGTTATGATCAATATTTCCTTCGTTTCGATGCAAATTCCTTCATTTTAATTCTCATTTGCATGTTATGATCCACGTTTCCTTCTTTCGAAGCATATTTCCTTCATTTATATTCTCATTCGCTTGTTATAATCAACATTTCCTTCGTTTGGATGCATGTACCTTCATTTTGATGCTCATTCGCGTGTTATGGTCAACATTTCCTTCGTTTTGATGCATAATTCTTTCATTTTGATGCTCATTCGTTTGATATGATTAACATTTCATTCGTTTCGATACATATTCCGTCATTTTGATCCTCGTTCGCTTGTTATTATCAACATTTCATTCACTTCGATGCATATTTCCATCATTTTGATATTTATTCGCTTGTTATGATCAAAATTTCCTCCGTTTTGACGCACATTTCCTTCATTTTGATTCTCGTTCGCTTGTTATGATCAACATTTCCTTCGTTTCGAAGCATGTTTCCTTCATTTTGATGCTCATACGCTTGTTATGATCACCATTTCCTTCGTTTCGATGAAATTCCTACATTTTGATTCTCATTCGCATGTTATGATCAATGTTTCCTTCGGTTCGAAGCATATTTTCTTCATTTTGATTCTCATTCTCTTATTATATGATAAACATTTCCTTCGTTTAGATGCATGTTCCTTCATTTTGATGCTCATCGCGTGTTATGATCAACATTTCCTTCGTTTCAATACTTATTTCTTTCATTTTGATGCCCATTATAATAAATATTTCCTTCGTTTCGATACATATTCCTTAATTTTAACTCTCATTCGCTTGTTATGATAAACATTTCCTTCGTTTAGATGCATGTTTCCTTCATTTTGATGCTCATTTTCTCATTACAAAAAACATTTCCTTCGTTTCGATGCATATTTCCTTCATTTTGATGCTCATTCGCTTGTTATGATCAACATTTTCTTCGTTTTGATGCATACTTCCTTCATTTTGATGTTCATTCGCTTGTTATGATCAACATTTCCTTCGTTTCGATGCATATTCCTTAATTTTGATTCTCATTTGCATGTTATGATCAACGTTTCCTTCATTTCAAAGCATATTTCCTTCATTTTGATTCTCATTCGCTTGTTATATAATCCACATTTCCTTTGTTTGGATGCATATTCCTTCTTTTGATGCTCAATCGCGTGTTATGATCAACATTTCCTTCGTTTAGATGCATGTTTACTTCATTTTGATGCTCATTCTCTCATTACGATCAACATTTCCTTCGTTTCGATGCATATTTCCTTCATTTTGATGCTCAATTCGCTTGTTATGATCAAAATTTTTTCGTTTAGAAGCATATTTCCTTCATTTTGATGCTCGTTCGCTTGTTATGATCACCATTTCCTTCGTTTCGTTGCAAATTCCTTCATTTTGATTCTCATTCGAATGTTATGATCTACGTTTCCTTCGTTTCGAAGCATATTTCCTTCATTTTGACTCTCATTCTCTTGTTATATGATCAACATTTCCTTTGTTTCGATGCATGAGTCCTTCATTTTGATGCTCATTCGCGTGGTATGATCAATATTTCCTTCGTTTCGATGCATATTTCTTTCATTTTGATGCTCATTCGCTTGACATGATTAACATTTCTTTCGTTTCGATACATATTCCGTCATTTTGATCCTCATTCGCTTGTTATGATCAATATTTTCTTCGCTTCGATGCATATTTCCTTCATTTTGATGCTCATTCGCATGTTATGATCAACATTTCCTCCGTTTCGACGCACTTTTCCTTCATTTTGATTCTCGTTCGCTTGTTACGATCAACATTTCCTTCGTTTCGACGCATGTTTCCTTCATTTTGATGCTCATACGCTTGTTATGATCACCATTTTCTTCGTTTCGATGCAAAATCCTTCATTTTGATTCTCATTCGCATGTTATGATCAACGTTTCCTTCGTTTCGAAGAATATTTCCTTCATTTTGATTCTCATTCTCTTGTTATATGATAAATATTTCCTTTATTTCGATGCATGTTCCTTCATTTTGATGCTCATTCGCGTGTTATGATCAACATTTCCTAAGTTTTGATACATATTTCTTTCAGTTTGATGCCCATTCGCTTGATATGATTAACATTTCATTCTTTTCGATACATATTCCGTCATTTTGATCTTCATTCGCTTGTTATTATCAACATTTCCTTCGCTTCGATGCATATTTCCTTCATTTTGATGCTCATAAGCTTGTTTTGATCAACATTTCCTCCGTTTCGACGCACATTTCCTTCATTTTGATACTCGTTCGCTTGTTATGATCAACATTTCCTTCGTTTCGACGCATGTTTCCATCATTTTGATGCTCATTCGCTTGTTATGATCAATATTTCCTTCGTTTCGATGCAAATTCCTTCATTTTGATTCTCATTTGCATGTTATGATCCACGTTTCCTTCGTTTCGAAGCATATTTCCTTCATTTTGATTCTCATTCGCTTGTTATAATCAACATTTCCTTCGTTTCGATGCATGTACCTTCATTTTGATGCTCATTCGCGTGTTATGGTCAACATTTCCTTCGTTTTGATGCATAATTCTTTCATTTTGATGCTCATTCGTTTGATATGATTAACATTTCATTCGTTTCGATACATATTCCGTCATTTTGATCCTCGTTCGCTTGTTATTATCAATATTTCCTTCGCTTCGATGCATATTTCCATCATTTTGATATTTATTCGCTAGTTATGATCAACATTTCCTCCGTTTCGAAGCACATTTCCTTCATTTTGATTCTCGTTCGCTTGTTATGATCAACATTTCCTTCGTTTTGATGCATGTTTCCTTCATTTTGATGCTCATACACTTGTTATGATCACCATTTCCTTCGTTTCGATGAAATTCCTACATTTTGATTCTCATTCGCATGTTATGATCAACGTTTCCTTCGGTTCGAAGCATATTTCCTTCATTTTGATTCTCATTCTCTTATTATATGATAAACATTTCCTTCGTTTAGATGCATGTTCCTTCATTTTGATGCTCATCGCGTGTTATGATCAACATTTCCTTCGTTTCAATGCTTATTTCTTTCATTTTGATGCCCATTCGCTTGTTATAATAAATATTTCCTTCGTTTCGATACATATTCCTTAATTTTAACTCTCATTCGCATGTTATGATAAATATTTCCTTCGTTTAGATGCATGTTTCCTTCATTTTGATGCTCATTTTCTCATTACGAAAAACATTTCCATCGTTTCGATGCATATTTCCTTCATTTTGATGCTCATTCGCTTGTTATGATCAACATTTTCTTCGTTTTGATGCATACTTCCTTCATTTTGATGTTCATTCGCTTGTTATGATCAACATTTCCTTCGTTTCGATGCATATTCCTTAATTTTGATTCTCATTTGCATGTTATGATCAACGTTTCCTTCATTTCAAAGCATATTTCCTTCATTTTGATTCTCATTCGCTTGTTATATGATCCACATTTCCTTTGTTTGGATGCATATTCCTTCTTTTGATGCTCAATCGCGTGTTATGATCAACATTTCCTTCGTTTAGATGAATGTTTACTTCATTTTGATGCTCATTCTCTCATTACGATCAACATTTCCTTCGTTTCGATGCATATTTTCTTCATTTTGATGCTCAATTCGCTTGTTATGATCAAAATTTTTCGTTTAGAAGCATATTTCCTTCATTTTGATGCTCGTTCGCTTGTTATGATCACCATTTCCTTCGTTTCGTTGCAAATTCCTTCATTTTGATTCTCATTCGAATGTTATGATCTACGTTTCCTTCATTTCGAAGCATATTTCCTTCATTTTGACTCTCATTCTCTTGTTATATGATCAACATTTCCTTTGTTTCGATGCATGGGTCCTTCATTTTGATGCTCATTCGCGTGTTACGATCAATATTTCCTTCGTTTCAATGCATATTTCTTTCATTTTGATGCTCATTCGCTTGACATGATTAACATTTCTTTCGTTTCGATACATATTCCGTCATTTTGATCCTCATTCGCTTGTTATGATCAATATTTTCTTCGCTTCGATGCATATTTCCTTCATTTTGATGCTCATTCGCATGTTATGATCAACATTTCCTCCGTTTCGACGCACTTTTCCTTCATTTTGATTCTCGTTCGCTTGTTATGATCAACATTTCCTTCGTTTCGACGCATGTTTCCTTCATTTTGATGCTCATACGCTTGTTATGATCACCATTTTCTTCGTTTCGATGCAAAATCCTTCATTTTGATTCTCATTCGCATGTTATGATCAAGGTTTCCTTCGTTTCGAAAAATATTTCCTTCATTTTGATTCTCATTCTCTTGTTATATGATAAATATTTCCTTTATTTCGATGCATGTTCCTTCATTTTGATGCTCATTCGCGTGTTATGATCAACATTTCCTAAGTTTTGATACATATTTCTTTCAGTTTGATGCCCATTCCCTTGATATGATTAACATTTCATTCTTTTCGATACATATTCCGTCATTTTGATCTTCATTCGCTTGTTATTATCAACATTTCCTTCGCTTCGATGCATATTTCCTTCATTTTGATGCTCATAAGCTTGTTTTGATCAACATTTCCTCCGTTTCGACGCACATTTCCTTCATTTTGATACTCGTTCGCTTGTTATGATCAACATTTCCTTCATTTCGACGCCTGTTTCCATCATTTTGATGCTCATTCGCTTGTTATGATCAATATTTCCTTCGTTTCGATGCAAATTCCTTCATTTTGATTCTCATTTGCATGTTATGATCCACGTTTCCTTCGTTTCGAAGCATATTTCCTTCATTTTGATTTTCATTCGCTTGTTATAATCAACATTTCCTTCGTTTCGATGCATGTACCTTCATTTTGATGCTCATTCGCGTGTTATGGTCAACATTTCCTTCGTTTTGATGCGTAATTCTTTTATTTTGATGCTCATTCGTTTGATATGATTAACATTTCATTAGTTTCGATACATATTTCGTCATTTTGATCCTCTTTCGCTTGTTATTATCAACATTTCCTTCGATTCGATGCATATTTCCATCATTTTGATATTTATTCGCTTGTTATGATCAACATTTCCTCCGTTTCGACGCACATTTCCTTCATTTTGATTCTCGTTCGCTTGTTATGATCAACATTTCCTTCGTTTCGACGCATGTTTCCTTCATTTTGATGCTCATACGCTTGTTATGATCACCATTTCCTTCGTTTCGATGAAATTCCTACATTTTGATTCTCATTCGCATGTTATGATCAATGTTTCCTTCGGTTCAAAGCATATTTCCTTCATTTTGATTCTCATTCTCTTATTATATGATAAACATTTCCTTCGTTTAGATGCATGTTCCTTCATTTTGATGCTCATCGCGTGTTATGATCAACATTTTCTTCGTTTCAATGCTTATTTCTTTCATTTTGATGTCCATTCGCTTGTTATAATAAATATTTCCTTCGTTTCGATACATATTCCTTAATTTTAACTCTCATTCGCTTGTTATGATAAACATTTCCTTCGTTTAGATGCATGTTTCCTTCATTTTTATGCTCATTTTCTCATTACGAAAAACATTTCCTTCGTTTCGATGCATATTTCCTTCATTTTGATGCTCATTCGCTTGTTATGATCAACATTTTCTTCGTTTTGATGCATACTTCCTTCATTTTGATGTTCATTCGCTTGTTATGATCAACATTTCCTTCGTTTCGATGCATATTCCTTAATTTTGATTCTCATTTGCATGTTATGATCAACGTTTCCTTCATTTCAAAGCATATTTCCTTCATTTTGATTCTCATTCGCTTGTTATATGATCCACATTTCCTTTGTTTGGATGCATATTCCTTCTTTTGATGCTCAATGGCGTGTTATGATCAACATTTCCTTCGTTTAGATGCATGTTTACTTCATTTTGATGCTCATTCTCTCATTACGATCAACATTTCCTTCGTTTCGATGCATATTTCCTTCATTTTGATGCTCAATTCGGTTGTTATGATCAAAATTTTTTCGTTTAGAAGCATATTTCCTTCATTTTGATGCTCGTTCGCTTGTTATGATCACCATTTCCTTCCTTTCGTTGAAAATTTCTTCATTTTGATTCTCATTCGAATGTTATGATCTACGTTTCCTTCGTTTCGAAGCATATTTCCTACATTTTGACTCTCATTCTCTTGTTATATGATCAATATTTCCTTTGTTTCGATGCATGGGTCCTTCATTTTGATGCTCATTCGCGTGTTATGATCAATATTTCCTTCGTTTCGATGCATATTTTTTTCATTTTGATGCTCATTCGCTTGACACGATTAACATTTCTTTCGTTTCGATACATATTCCGTCATTTTGATCCTCATTCGCTTGTTAGGATCAATATTTTCTTCGCTTCGATGCATATTTCCTTCATTTTGATGCTCATTCGCATGTTATGATCAACATTTCCTCCGTTTCGACGCACTTTTCCTTCATTTTGATTCTCGTTCGCTTGTTATGATCAACATTTCCTTCGTTTCGACGCATGTTTCCTTCATTTTGATGCTCATACGCTTGTTATGATCACCATTTTCTTCGTTTCGATGCAAAATCCTTCATTTTGATTGTCATTCGCATGTTATGATCTACGTTGCTTCGTTTCGAAGAATATTTCCTTCATTTTGATTCTCATTCTCTTGTTATATGATAAATATTTCCTTTATTTCGATGCATGTTCCTTCATTTGATGCTCATTCGCGTGTTATGATCAACATTTCCTAAGTTTTGATACATATTTCTTTCAGTTTGATGCCCATTCGCTTGATATGATTAACATTTCATTCTTTTCGATACATATTCCGTCATTTTGATCTTCATTAGCTTGTTATTATCAACATTTCCTTCGCTTCGATGCATATTTCCTTCATTTTGATGCTCATAAGCTTGTTTTGATCAACATTTCCTCCGTTTCGACGCACATTTCCTTCATTTTGATACTCGTTCGCTTGTTATGATCAACATTTCCTTCGTTTCGACGCATGTTTCCATCATTTTGATGCTCATTCGCTTGTTATGATCAATATTTCCTTCGTTTCGATGCAAATACCTTCATTTTGATTCTCATTTGCATGTTATGATCCACGTTTCCTTCGTTTCGAAGCATATTTCCTTCATTTTGATTCTCATTCGCTTGTTATAATCAACATTTCCTTCGTTTCGATGCATGTACCTTCATTTTGATGCTCATTCGCGTGTTATGGTCAACATTTCCTTCGTTTTGATGCATAATTCTTTCATTTTGATACTCATTCGTTTGATATGATTAACATTTCATTAGTTTCGATACATATTCCGTCATTTTGATCCTCGTTCGCTTGTTATTATCAACATTTCCTTCGCTTCGATGCATATTTCCATCATTTTGATATTTATTCGCTTGTTATGATCAACATTTCCTCCGTTTCGACGCACATTTCCTTCATTTTGATTCTCGTTCGCTTGTTATGATCAACATTTCCTTCGTTTCGAAGCATGTTTCCTTCATTTTGATGCTCATACGCTTGTTATGATCACCATTTTTTTCGTTTCGATGAAATTCCTACATTTTGATTCTCATTCGCATGTTATGATCAATATTTCCTTCGGTTCAAAGCATATTTCCTTCATTTTGATTCTCATTCTCTTATTATATGATAAACATTTCCTTCGTTTAGATGCATGTTCCTTCATTTTGATGCTCATCGCGTGTTATGATCAACATTTTCTTCGTTTCAATGCTTATTTCTTTCATTTTGATGCCCATTCGCTTGTTATAATAAATATTTCCTTCGTTTCGATACATATTCCTTAATTTTAACTCTCATTCGCTTGTTATGATAAACATTTCCTTCGTTTAGATGCTTGTTTCCTTCATTTTGATGCTCATTTTCTCATTACAAAAAACATTTCCTTCGTTTCGATGCACATTTCCTTCATTTTGATTCTCGTTCGCTTGTTATGATCAACATTTCCTTCATTTCAACGCATGTTTCCTTCATTTTGATGCTCATACGCTTGTTATGATCACCATTTCCTTCGTTTCGATGAAATTCCTACATTTTGATTCTTATTCGCATGTTATGATCAACGTTTCCTTCGGTTCGAAGCATATTTCCTTCCTTTTGATTCTCATTCTCTTATTATATGATAAACATTTCCTTCGTTTCGATGCATGTTCCTTCATTTTGATGCTCATTCGCGTGTTATGATCAACATTTCCTTCGTTTCAATGCTTATTTCTTTCATTTTGATGCCCATTCGCTTGTTATGGTAAACATTACCTTCGTTTCGATACATATTCCTTAATTTTAATTCTCATTCGCTTGTTATGATAAACATTTCCTTCGTTTAGATGCATGTTTCCTTTATTTTGATGCTCATTTTCTCATTACAAAAAATATTTCCTTCGTTTCGATGCATATTTCCTTCATTTTGATGCTCATTCGCTTGTTATGATCAACATTTTCTTCCTTTTGATGCATACTTCCTTCATTTTGATGTTCATTCGCTTGTTATGATCAACATTTCCTTCGTTTCGATGCATATTCCTTCATTTTGATTCTCATTTGCATGTTATGATCAACGTTTCCTTTATTTCAAAGCATATTTCCTTCATTTTGATTCTCATTCGCTTGTTATATGATCCACATTTCCTTTGTTTGGATGCATATTCCTTCTTTTGATGCTCAATCGCGTGTTATGATCAACATTTCCTTCGTTTAGATGCATGTTTACTTCATTTTGATGCTCATTCTCTCATTACGATCAACATTTCCTTCGTTTCGATGCATATTTCCTTCATTTTGATGCTCAATTCGCTTGTTATGATCAAAATTTTTTCATTTAGAAGCATCTTTCCTTCATTTTGATGCTCGTTCGCTTGTTATGATCACCATTTCCTTCGTTTCGTTGCAAATTCCTTCATTTTGATTCTCATTCGAATGTTATGATCTACGTTTCCTTCGTTTCGAAGCATATTTCCTCCATTTTGACTCTCATTCTCTTGTTATATGATCAACATTTCCTTTGTTTCGATGCATAGGTCCTTCATTTTGATGCTCATTCGCGTGTTATGATCATTATTTCCTTCGTTTCGATGCATATTTCTTTCATTTTGATGCTCATTTGCTTGACATGATTAACATTTCATTCGTTTCGATACATATTCCGTCATTTTGATCCTCATTCGCTTGTTATGATCAATATTTTCTTCGCTTTGATGCATATTTCCTTCATTTTGATGTTCATTCGCATGTTATGATCAACATTTCCTCCGTTTCGACGCACTTTTCCATCATTTTGATTCTCGTTCGCTTGTTATGATCAACATTTCCTTCGTTTCGACGCATGTTTCCTTCATTTTGATGCTCATACGCTTGTTATGATCACCATTTTCTTCGTTTCGATGCAAAATCCTTCATTTTGATTCTCATTCGCATGTTATGATCAACGTTTCCTTCGTTTCGAAGAATATTTCCTTCATTTTGATTCTCATTCTCTTGTTATATGATAAATATTTCCTTTATTTCGATGCATGTTCCTTCATTTTTATGCTCATTCGCGTGTTATGATCAACATTTCTTTCGTTCGATGCATATTTCTTTCATTATGATGCCCATTCGCTTGTTATGATAAACATTTCCTTCGTTTCGATACATATTCTTTAATTTTAACTCTCATTCGCTTGTTATGATCAGCATTTCCTTCGTTTCGATGCATGTTTCCTTCGTTTTGATGCTCATTTTCTAATTAAGAAAAATATTTCCTTCGTTTCGATGCATATTTCCTTCATTTTGATGCTTATTCGCTTGTTATGATCAACATTTCCTTCGTTTCGATGCAAATTCCTTCATTTTGATTCTCATTTGCATGTTATGATCAATGTTTCCTTCATTTCGAAGCATATTCCTGTCATTTTTATTCTCATTAGCTTGTTATATGATCAACATTTCCTTCGTTTCGATGCATATTTCCTTCATTTTGGTGCTCATTCGCTTGTTATGATCAACATTTCCTTCGTTTTGATGCATGTTCCTTCATTTTGATGCTCATTCGCGTGTTATGATCAACATTTCCTTCGTTTTGTTGCATATTTCTTTCATTTTGATGCTCATTGGCCTGATATTATTAACATTTCATTCGTTTCAATACATATTACGTAATTTTAATCCTCATTCGCTTCTTATTATCAACATTTCCTTCGCTTCGATGCATATTTCCTTCATTTTGATGCTCATTCGCTTGTTATGATCAACATTTCCTCCGTTTCGACGCACATTTCCTTCATTTTGATTCTCGTTCGCTTGTTATGATCAACATTTCCTTCATTTCAACGCATGTTTCCTTCATTTTGATGCTCATACGCTTGTTATGATCACCATTTCCTTCGTTTCGATGAAATTCCTACATTTTGATTCTTATTCGCATGTTATGATCAACGTTTCCTTCGGTTCGAAGCATATTTCCTTCCTTTTGATTCTCATTCTCTTATTATATGATAAACATTTCCTTCGTTTCGATGCATGTTCCTTCATTTTGATGCTCATTCGCGTGTTATGATCAACATTTCCTTCGTTTCAATGCTTATTTCTTTCATTTTGATGCCCATTCGCTTGTTATGGTAAACATTACCTTCGTTTCGATACATATTCCTTAATTTTAATTCTCATTCGCTAGTTATGATAAACATTTCCTTCGTTTAGATGCATGTTTCCTTTATTTTGATGCTCATTTTCTCATTACGAAAAACATTTCCTTCGTTTCGATGCATATTTCCTTCATTTTGATGCTCATTCGCTTGTTATGATCAACATTTTCTTCGTTTTGATGCATATTTCATTCATTTTGATGTTCATTCGCTTGTTATGATCAACATTTCCTTCGTTTCGATGCATATTCCTTCATTTTGATTCTCATTTGCATGTTATGATCAACGTTTCCTTCATTTCAAAGCATATTTCCTTCATTTTGATTCTCATTCGCTTGTTATATGATCCACATTTCCTTTGTTTGGATGCATATTCCTTCTTTTGATGCTCAATCGCGTGTTATGATCAACATTTCCTTCGTTTAGATGCATGTTTACTTCATTTTGATGCTCATTCTCTCATTACGATCAACATTTCCTTCGTTTCGATGCATATTTCCTTCATTTTGATGCTCAATTCGCTTGTTATGATCAAAATTTTTTCGTTTAGAAGCATCTTTCCTTCATTTTGATGCTCGTTCGCTTGTTATGATCACCATTTCCTTCGTCTCGTTGCAAATTCCTTCATTTTGATTCTCATTCGAATGTTATGATCTACGTTTCCTTCGTTTCGAAGCATATTTCCTCCATTTTGACTCTCATTCTCTCGTTATATGATCAACATTTCCTTTGTTTCGATGCATAGGTCCTTCATTTTGATGCTCATTCGCGTGTTATGATCATTATTTCCTTCGTTTCGATGCATATTTCTTTCATTTTGATGCTCATTTGCTTGACATGATTAACATTTCATTCGTTTCGATACATATTCCGTCATTTTGATCCTCATTCGCTTGTTATGATCAATATTTTCTTCGCTTCGATGCATATTTCCTTCATTTTGATGTTCATTCGCATGTTATGATCAACATTTCCTCCGTTTCGACGCACTTTTCCTTCATTTTGATTCTCGTTCGCTTGTTATGATCAACATTTCCTTCGTTTCGACGCATGTTTCCTTCATTTTGATGCTCATACGCTTGTTATGATCACCATTTTCTTCGTTTCGATGCAAAATCCTTCATTTTGATTCTCATTCGCATGTTATGATCAACGTTTCCTTCGTTTCGAAGAATATTTCCTTCATTTTGATTCTCATTCTCTTGTTATATGATAAATATTTCCTTTATTTCGATGCATGTTCCTTCATTTTTATGCTCATTCGCGTGTTATGATCAACATTTCTTTCGTTCGATGCATATTTCTTTCATTGTGATGCCCATTCGCTTGTTATGATAAACATTTCCTTCGTTTCGATACATATTCTTTAATTTTAACTCTCATTCGCTTGTTATGATCAGCATTTCCTTCCTTTCGATGCATGTTTCCTTCGTTTTGATGCTCATTTTCTAATTAAGAAAAATATTTCCTTCGTTTCGATGCATATTTCCTTTATTTTGATGCTTATTCGCTTGTTATGATCAACATTTCCTTCGTTTCGATGCAAATTCCTTCATTTTGATTCTCATTTGCATGTTATGATCAATGTTTCCTTCATTTCGAAGCATATTCCTGTCATTTTTATTCTCATTAGCTTGTTATATGATCAACATTTCCTTCGTTTCGATGCATATTTCCTTCATTTTGGTGCTCATTCGCTTGTTATGATCAATATTTCCTTCGTTTTGATGCATGTTCCTTCATTTTGATGCTCATTCGCGTGTTATGATCAACATTTCCTTCGTTTTGTTGCATATTTCTTTCATTTTGATGCTCATTGGCCTGATATTATTAACATTTCATTCGTTTCAATACATATTACGTAATTTTAATCCTCATTCGCTTCTTATTATCAACATTTCCTTCGCTTCGATGCATATTTCCTTCATTTTGATGCTCATTCGCTTGTTATGATCAACATTTCCTCCGTTTCGACGCACATTTCCTTCATTTTGATTCTCGTTCGCTTGTTATGATCAACATTTCCTTCATTTCAACGCATGTTTCCTTCATTTTGATGCTCATACGCTTGTTATGATCACCATTTCCTTCGTTTCGATGAAATTCCTACATTTTGATTCTTATTCGCATGTTATGATCAACGTTTCCTTCGGTTCGAAGCATATTTCCTTCCTTTTGATTCTCATTCTCTTATTATATGATAAACATTTCCTTCGTTTCGATGCATGTTCCTTCATTTTGATGCTCATTCGCGTGTTATGATCAACATTTCCTTCGTTTCAATGCTTATTTCTTTCATTTTGATGCCCATTCGCTTGTTATGGTAAACATTACCTTCGTTTCGATACATATTCCTTAATTTTAATTCTCATTCGCTTGTTATGATAAACATTTCCTTCGTTTAGATGCATGTTTCCTTTATTTTGATGCTCATTTTCTCATTACGAAAAACATTTCCTTCGTTTTGATGCATATTTCCTTCATTTTGATGCTCATTCGCTTGTTATGATCAACATTTTCTTCGTTTTGATGCATATTTCATTCATTTTGATGTTCATTCGCTTGTTATGATCAACATTTCCTTCATTTCGATGCATATTCCTTCATTTTGATTCTCATTTGCATGTTATGATCAACGTTTCCTTCATTTCAAAGCATATTTCCTTCATTTTGATTCTCATTCGCTTGTTATATGATCCACATTTCCTTTGTTTGGATGCATATTCCTTCTTTTGATGCTCAATCGCGTGTTATGATCAACATTTCCTTCGTTTAGATGCATGTTTACTTCATTTTGATGCTCATTCTCTCATTACGATCAACATTTCCTTCGTTTCGATGCATATTTCCTTCATTTTGATGCTCAATTCGCTTGTTATGATCAAAATTTTTTCGTTTAGAAGCATCTTTCCTTCATTTTGATGCTCGTTCGCTTGTTATGATCACCATTTCCTTCGTTTCGTTGCAAATTCCTTCATTTTGATTCTCATTCGAATGTTATGATCTACGTTTCCTTCGTTTCGAAGCATATTTCCTCCATTTTGACTCTCATTCTCTTGTTATATGATCAACATTTCCTTTGTTTCGATGCATAGGTCCTTCATTTTGATGCTCATTCGCGTGTTATGATCATTATTTCCTTCGTTTCGATGCATATTTCTTTCATTTTGATGCTCATTTGCTTGACATGATTAACATTTCATTCGTTTCGATACATATTCCGTCATTTTGATCCTCATTCGCTTGTTATGATCAATATTTTCTTCGCTTCGATGCATATTTCCTTCATTTTGATGTTCATTCGCATGTTATGATCAACATTTCCTCCGTTTCGACACACTTTTCCTTCATTTTGATTCTCGTTCGCTTGTTATGATCAACATTTCCTTCGTTTCGACGCATGTTTCCTTCATTTTGATGCTCATACGCTTGTTATGATCACCATTTTCTTCGTTTCGATGCAAAATCCTTCATTTTGATTCTCATTCGCATGTTATGATCAACGTTTCCTTCGTTTCGAAGAATATTTCCTTCATTTTGATTCTCATTCTCTTGTTATATGATAAATATTTCCTTTATTTCGATGCATGTTCCTTCATTTTTATGCTCATTCGCGTGTTATGATCAACATTTCTTTCGTTCGATGCATATTTCTTTCATTATGATGCCCATTCGCTTGTTATGATAAACATTTCCTTCGTTTCGATACATATTCTTTAATTTTAACTCTCATTCGCTTGTTATGATCAGCATTTCCTTCGTTTCGATGCATGTTTCCTTCGTTTTGATGCTCATTTTCTAATTAAGAAAAATATTTCCTTCGTTTCGATGCATATTTCCTTCATTTTGATGCTTATTCGCTTGTTATGATCAACATTTCCTTCGTTTCGATGCAAATTCCTTCATTTTGATTCTCATTTGCATGTTATGATCAATGTTTCCTTCATTTCGAAGCATATTCCTGTCATTTTTATTCTCATTAGCTTGTTATATGATCAACATTTCCTTCGTTTCGATGCATATTTCCTTCATTTTGGTGCTCATTCGCTTGTTATGATCAACATTTCCTTCGTTTTGATGCATGTTCCTTCATTTTGATGCTCATTCGCGTGTTATGATCAACATTTCCTTCGTTTTGTTGCATATTTCTTTCATTTTGATGCTCATTGGCCTGATATTATTAACATTTCATTCGTTTCAATACATATTACGTAATTTTAATCCTCATTCGCTTCTTATTATCAACATTTCCTTCGCTTCGATGCATATTTCCTTCATTTTGATGCTCATTCGCTTGTTATGATCAACATTTCCTCCGTTTCGACGCACATTTCCTTCATTTTGATTCTCGTTCGCTTGTTATGATCAACATTTCCTTCATTTCAACGCATGTTTCCTTCATTTTGATGCTCATACGCTTGTTATGATCACCATTTCCTTCGTTTCGATGAAATTCCTACATTTTGATTCTTATTCGCATGTTATGATCAACGTTTCCTTCGGTTCGAAGCATATTTCCTTCCTTTTGATTCTCATTCTCTTATTATATGATAAACATTTCCTTCGTTTCGATGCATGTTCCTTCATTTTGATGCTCATTCGCGTGTTATGATCAACATTTCCTTCGTTTCAATGCTTATTTCTTTCATTTTGATGCCCATTCGCTTGTTATGGTAAACATTACCTTCGTTTCGATACATATTCCTTAATTTTAATTCTCATTCGCTAGTTATGATAAACATTTCCTTCGTTTAGATGCATGTTTCCTTTATTTTGATGCTCATTTTCTCATTACGAAAAACATTTCCTTCGTTTCGATGCATATTTCCTTCATTTTGATGCTCATTCGCTTGTTATGATCAACATTTTCTTCGTTTTGATGCATATTTCATTCATTTTGATGTTCATTCGCTTGTTATGATCAACATTTCCTTCGTTTCGATGCATATTCCTTCATTTTGATTCTCATTTGCATGTTATGATCAACGTTTCCTTCATTTCAAAGCATATTTCCTTCATTTTGATTCTCATTCGCTTGTTATATGATCCACATTTCCTTTGTTTGGATGCATATTCCTTCTTTTGATGCTCAATCGCGTGTTATGATCAACATTTCCTTCGTTTAGATGCATGTTTACTTCATTTTGATGCTCATTCTCTCATTACGATCAACATTTCCTTCGTTTCGATGCATATTTCCTTCATTTTGATGCTCAATTCGCTTGTTATGATCAAAATTTTTTCGTTTAGAAGCATCTTTCCTTCATTTTGATGCTCGTTCGCTTGTTATGATCACCATTTCCTTCGTTTCGTTGCAAATTCCTTCATTTTGATTCTCATTCGAATGTTATGATCTACGTTTCCTTCGTTTCGAAGCATATTTCCTCCATTTTGACTCTCATTCTCTTGTTATATGATCAACATTTCCTTTGTTTCGATGCATAGGTCCTTCATTTTGATGCTCATTCGCGTGTTATGATCATTATTTCCTTCGTTTCGATGCATATTTCTTTCATTTTGATGCTCATTTGCTTGACATGATTAACATTTCATTCGTTTCGATACATATTCCGTCATTTTGATCCTCATTCGCTTGTTATGATCAATATTTTCTTCGCTTCGATGCATATTTCCTTCATTTTGATGTTCATTCGCATGTTATGATCAACATTTCCTCCGTTTCGACGCACTTTTCCTTCATTTTGATTCTCGTTCGCTTGTTATGATCAACATTTCCTTCGTTTCGACGCATGTTTCCTTCATTTTGATGCTCATACGCTTGTTATGATCACCATTTTCTTCGTTTCGATGCAAAATCCTTCATTTTGATTCTCATTCGCATGTTATGATCAACGTTTCCTTCGTTTCGAAGAATATTTCCTTCATTTTGATTCTCATTCTCTTGTTATATGATAAATATTTCCTTTATTTCGATGCATGTTCCTTCATTTTTATGCTCATTCGCGTGTTATGATCAACATTTCTTTCGTTCGATGCATATTTCTTTCATTATGATGCCCATTCGCTTGTTATGATAAACATTTCCTTCGTTTCGATACATATTCTTTAATTTTAACTCTCATTCGCTTGTTATGATCAGCATTTCCTTCGTTTCGATGCATGTTTCCTTCGTTTTGATGCTCATTTTCTAATTAAGAAAAATATTTCCTTCGTTTCGATGCATATTTCCTTCATTTTGATGCTTATTCGCTTGTTATGATCAACATTTCCTTCGTTTCGATGCAAATTCCTTCATTTTGATTCTCATTTGCATGTTATGATCAATGTTTCCTTCATTTCGAAGCATATTCCTGTCATTTTTATTCTCATTAGCTTGTTATATGATCAACATTTCCTTCGTTTCGATGCATATTTCCTTCATTTTGGTGCTCATTCGCTTGTTATGATCAACATTTCCTTCGTTTTGATGCATGTTCCTTCATTTTGATGCTCATTCGCGTGTTATGATCAACATTTCCTTCGTTTTGTTGCATATTTCTTTCATTTTGATGCTCATTGGCCTGATATTATTAACATTTCATTCGTTTCAATACATATTACGTAATTTTAATCCTCATTCGCTTCTTATTATCAACATTTCCTTTGCTTCGATGCATATTTCCTTCATTTTGATGCTCATTCGCTTGTTATGATCAACATTTCCTCCGTTTCGACGCACATTTCCTTCATTTTGATTCTCGTTCGCTTGTTATGATCAACATTTCCTTCATTTCAACGCATGTTTCCTTCATTTTGATGCTCATACGCTTGTTATGATCACCATTTCCTTCGTTTCGATGAAATTCCTACATTTTGATTCTTATTCGCATGTTATGATCAACGTTTCCTTCGGTTCGAAGCATATTTCCTTCCTTTTGATTCTCATTCTCTTATTATATGATAAATATTTCCTTCGTTTCGATGCATGTTCCTTCATTTTGATGCTCATTCGCGTGTTATGATCAACATTTCCTTCGTTTCAATGCTTATTTCTTTCATTTTGATGCCCATTCGCTTGTTATGGTAAACATTACCTTCGTTTCGATACATATTCCTTAATTTTAATTCTCATTCGCTAGTTATGATAAACATTTCCTTCGTTTAGATGCATGTTTCCTTTATTTTGATGCTCATTTTCTCATTACGAAAAACATTTCCTTCGTTTCGATGCATATTTCCTTCATTTTGATGCTCATTCGCTTGTTATGATCAACATTTTCTTCGTTTTGATGCATATTTCATTCATTTTGATGTTCATTCGCTTGTTATGATCAACATTTCCTTCGTTTCGATGCATATTCCTTCATTTTGATTCTCATTTGCATGTTATGATCAACGTTTCCTTCATTTCAAAGCATATTTCCTTCATTTTGATTCTCATTCGCTTGTTATATGATCCACATTTCCTTTGTTTGGATGCATATTCCTTCTTTTGATGCTCAATCGCGTGTTATGATCAACATTTCCTTCGTTTAGATGCATGTTTACTTCATTTTGATGCTCATTCTCTCATTACGATCAACATTTCCTTCGTTTCGATGCATATTTCCTTCATTTTGATGCTCAATTCGCTTGTTATGATCAAAATTTTTTCGTTTAGAAGCATCTTTCCTTCATTTTGATGCTCGTTCGCTTGTTATGATCACCATTTCCTTCGTTTCGTTGCAAATTCCTTCATTTTGATTCTCATTCGAATGTTATGATCTACGTTTCCTTCGTTTCGAAGCATATTTCCTCCATTTTGACTCTCATTCTCTCGTTATATGATCAACATTTCCTTTGTTTCGATGCATAGGTCCTTCATTTTGATGCTCATTCGCGTGTTATGATCATTATTTCCTTCGTTTCGATGCATATTTCTTTCATTTTGATGCTCATTTGCTTGACATGATTAACATTTCATTCGTTTCGATACATATTCCGTCATTTTGATCCTCATTCGCTTGTTATGATCAATATTTTCTTCGCTTCGATGCATATTTCCTTCATTTTGATGTTCATTCGCATGTTATGATCAACATTTCCTCCGTTTCGACGCACTTTTCCTTCATTTTGATTCTCGTTCGCTTGTTATGATCAACATTTCCTTCGTTTCGACGCATGTTTCCTTCATTTTGATGCTCATACGCTTGTTATGATCACCATTTTCTTCGTTTCGATGCAAAATCCTTCATTTTGATTCTCATTCGCATGTTATGATCAACGTTTCCTTCGTTTCGAAGAATATTTCCTTCATTTTGATTCTCATTCTCTTGTTATATGATAAATATTTCCTTTATTTCGATGCATGTTCCTTCATTTTTATGCTCATTCGCGTGTTATGATCAACATTTCTTTCGTTCGATGCATATTTCTTTCATTATGATGCCCATTCGCTTGTTATGATAAACATTTCCTTCGTTTCGATACATATTCTTTAATTTTAACTCTCATTCGCTTGTTATGATCAGCATTTCCTTCGTTTCGATGCATGTTTCCTTCGTTTTGATGCTCATTTTCTAATTAAGAAAAATATTTCCTTCGTTTCGATGCATATTTCCTTCATTTTGATGCTCATTCGCTTGTTATGATCAACATTTTCTTCGTTTTGATGCATATTTCATTCATTTTGATGTTCATTCGCTTGTTATGATCAACATTTCCTTCGTTTCGATGCATATTCCTTCATTTTGATTCTCATTTGCATGTTATGATCAACGTTTCCTTCATTTCAAAGTATATTTCCTTCATTTTGATTCTCATTCGCTTGTTATATGATCCACATTTCCTTTGTTTGGATGCATATTCCTTCTTTTGATGCTCAATCGCGTGTTATGATCAACATTTCCTTCGTTTAGATGCATGTTTACTTCATTTTGATGCTCATTCTCTCATTACGATCAACATTTCCTTCGTTTCGATGCATATTTCCTTCATTTTGATGCTCAATTCGCTTGTTATGATCAAAATTTTTTCGTTTAGAAGCATCTTTCCTTCATTTTGATGCTCGTTCGCTTGTTATGATCACCATTTCCTTCGTTTCGTTGCAAATTCCTTCATTTTGATTCTCATTCGAATGTTATGATCTACGTTTCCTTCGTTTCGAAGCATATTTCCTCCATTTTGACTCTCATTCTCTCGTTATATGATCAACATTTCCTTTGTTTCGATGCATAGGTCCTTCATTTTGATGCTCATTCGCGTGTTATGATCATTATTTCCTTCGTTTCGATGCATATTTCTTTCATTTTGATGCTCATTTGCTTGACATGATTAACATTTCATTCGTTTCGATACATATTCCGTCATTTTGATCCTCATTCGCTTGTTATGATCAATATTTTCTTCGCTTTGATGCATATTTCCTTCATTTTGATGTTCATTCGCATGTTATGATCAACATTTCCTCCGTTTCGACGCACTTTTCCTTCATTTTGATTCTCGTTCGCTTGTTATGATCAACATTTCCTTCGTTTCGACGCATGTTTCCTTCATTTTGATGCTCATACGCTTGTTATGATCAACATTTCCTTCGTTTCGATGCAAATTCCTTCATTTTGATTCTCATTTGCATGTTATGATCAATGTTTCCTTCATTTCGAAGCATATTCCTGTCATTTTTATTCTCATTAGCTTGTTATATGATCAACATTTCCTTCGTTTCGATGCATATTTCCTTCATTTTGGTGCTCATTCGCTTGTTATGATCAACATTTCCTTCGTTTTGATGCATGTTCCTTCATTTTGATGCTCATTCGCGTGTTATGATCAACATTTCCTTCGTTTTGTTGCATATTTCTTTCATTTTGATGCTCATTGGCCTGATATTATTAACATTTCATTCGTTTCAATACATATTACGTAATTTTAATCCTCATTCGCTTCTTATTATCAACATTTCCTTCGCTTCGATGCATATTTCCTTCATTTTGATGCTCATTCGCTTGTTATGATCAACATTTCCTCCGTTTCGACGCACATTTCCTTCATTTTGATTCTCGTTCGCTTGTTATGATCAACATTTCCTTCATTTCAACGCATGTTTCCTTCATTTTGATGCTCATACGCTTGTTATGATCACCATTTCCTTCGTTTCGATGAAATTCCTACATTTTGATTCTTATTCGCATGTTATGATCAACGTTTCCTTCGGTTCGAAGCATATTTCCTTCCTTTTGATTCTCATTCTCTTATTATATGATAAACATTTCCTTCGTTTCGATGCATGTTCCTTCATTTTGATGCTCATTCGCGTGTTATGATCAACATTTCCTTCGTTTCAATGCTTATTTCTTTCATTTTGATGCCCATTCGCTTGTTATGGTAAACATTACCTTCGTTTCGATACATATTCCTTAATTTTAATTCTCATTCGCTAGTTATGATAAACATTTCCTTCGTTTAGATGCATGTTTCCTTTATTTTGATGCTCATTTTCTCATTACGAAAAACATTTCCTTCGTTTCGATGCATATTTCCTTCATTTTGATGCTCATTCGCTTGTTATGATCAACATTTTCTTCGTTTTGATGCATATTTCATTCATTTTGATGTTCATTCGCTTGTTATGATCAACATTTCCTTCGTTTCGATGCATATTCCTTCATTTTGATTCTCATTTGCATGTTATGATCAACGTTTCCTTCATTTCAAAGCATATTTCCTTCATTTTGATTCTCATTCGCTTGTTATATGATCCACATTTCCTTTGTTTGGATGCATATTCCTTCTTTTGATGCTCAATCGCGTGTTATGATCAACATTTCCTTCGTTTAGATGCATGTTTACTTCATTTTGATGCTCATTCTCTCATTACGATCAACATTTCCTTCGTTTCGATGCATATTTCCTTCATTTTGATGCTCAATTCGCTTGTTATGATCAAAATTTTTTCGTTTAGAAGCATCTTTCCTTCATTTTGATGCTCGTTCGCTTGTTATGATCACCATTTCCTTCGTTTCGTTGCAAATTCCTTCATTTTGATTCTCATTCGAATGTTATGATCTACGTTTCCTTCGTTTCGAAGCATATTTCCTCCATTTTGACTCTCATTCTCTCGTTATATGATCAACATTTCCTTTGTTTCGATGCATAGGTCCTTCATTTTGATGCTCATTCGCGTGTTATGATCATTATTTCCTTCGTTTCGATGCATATTTCTTTCATTTTGATGCTCATTTGCTTGACATGATTAACATTTCATTCGTTTCGATACATATTCCGTCATTTTGATCCTCATTCGCTTGTTATGATCAATATTTTCTTCGCTTCGATGCATATTTCCTTCATTTTGATGTTCATTCGCATGTTATGATCAACATTTCCTCCGTTTCGACGCACTTTTCCTTCATTTTGATTCTCGTTCGCTTGTTATGATCAACATTTCCTTCGTTTCGACGCATGTTTCCTTCATTTTGATGCTCATACGCTTGTTATGATCACCATTTTCTTCGTTTCGATGCAAAATCCTTCATTTTGATTCTCATTCGCATGTTATGATCAACGTTTCCTTCGTTTCGAAGAATATTTCCTTCATTTTGATTCTCATTCTCTTGTTATATGATAAATATTTCCTTTATTTCGATGCATGTTCCTTCATTTTTATGCTCATTCGCGTGTTATGATCAACATTTCTTTCGTTCGATGCATATTTCTTTCATTATGATGCCCATTCGCTTGTTATGATAAACATTTCCTTCGTTTCGATACATATTCTTTAATTTTAACTCTCATTCGCTTGTTATGATCAGCATTTCCTTCGTTTCGATGCATGTTTCCTTCGTTTTGATGCTCATTTTCTAATTAAGAAAAATATTTCCTTCGTTTCGATGCATATTTCCTTCATTTTGATGCTCATTCGCTTGTTATGATCAACATTTTCTTCGTTTTGATGCATATTTCATTCATTTTGATGTTCATTCGCTTGTTATGATCAACATTTCCTTCGTTTCGATGCATATTCCTTCATTTTGATTCTCATTTGCATGTTATGATCAACGTTTCCTTCATTTCAAAGTATATTTCCTTCATTTTGATTCTCATTCGCTTGTTATATGATCCACATTTCCTTTGTTTGGATGCATATTCCTTCTTTTGATGCTCAATCGCGTGTTATGATCAACATTTCCTTCGTTTAGATGCATGTTTACTTCATTTTGATGCTCATTCTCTCATTACGATCAACATTTCCTTCGTTTCGATGCATATTTCCTTCATTTTGATGCTCAATTCGCTTGTTATGATCAAAATTTTTTCGTTTAGAAGCATCTTTCCTTCATTTTGATGCTCGTTCGCTTGTTATGATCACCATTTCCTTCGTTTCGTTGCAAATTCCTTCATTTTGATTCTCATTCGAATGTTATGATCTACGTTTCCTTCGTTTCGAAGCATATTTCCTCCATTTTGACTCTCATTCTCTCGTTATATGATCAACATTTCCTTTGTTTCGATGCATAGGTCCTTCATTTTGATGCTCATTCGCGTGTTATGATCATTATTTCCTTCGTTTCGATGCATATTTCTTTCATTTTGATGCTCATTTGCTTGACATGATTAACATTTCATTCGTTTCGATACATATTCCGTCATTTTGATCCTCATTCGCTTGTTATGATCAATATTTTTTTCGCTTTGATGCATATTTCCTTCATTTTGATGTTCATTCGCATGTTATGATCAACATTTCCTCCGTTTCGACGCACTTTTCCTTCATTTTGATTCTCGTTCGCTTGTTATGATCAACATTTCCTTCGTTTCGACGCATGTTTCCTTCATTTTGATGCTCATACGCTTGTTATGATCACCATTTTCTTCGTTTCGATGCAAAATCCTTCATTTTGATTCTCATTCGCATGTTATGATCAACGTTTCCTTCGTTTCGAAGAATATTTCCTTCATTTTGATTCTCATTCTCTTGTTATATGATAAATATTTCCTTTATTTCGATGCATGTTCCTTCATTTTTATGCTCATTCGCGTGTTATGATCAACATTTCTTTCGTTCGATGCATATTTCTTTCATTATGATGCCCATTCGCTTGTTATGATAAACATTTCCTTCGTTTCGATACATATTCTTTAATTTTAACTCTCATTCGCTTGTTATGATCAGCATTTCCTTCGTTTCGATGCATGTTTCCTTCGTTTTGATGCTCATTTTCTAATTAAGAAAAATATTTCCTTCGTTTCGATGCATATTTCCTTCATTTTGATGCTTATTCGCTTGTTATGATCAACATTTCCTTCGTTTCGATGCAAATTCCTTCATTTTGATTCTCATTTGCATGTTATGATCAATGTTTCCTTCATTTCGAAGCATATTCCTGTCATTTTTATTCTCATTAGCTTGTTATATGATCAACATTTCCTTCGTTTCGATGCATATTTCCTTCATTTTGGTGCTCATTCGCTTGTTATGATCAACATTTCTTTCGTTTTGATGCATGTTTCTTCATTTTGATGCTCATTCGCGTGTTATGATCAACATTTCCTTCGTTTTGTTGCATATTTCTTTCATTTTGATGCTCATTGGCCTGATATTATTAACATTTCATTTGTTTCAATACATATTACGTAATTTTAATCCTCATTCGCTTGTTATTATCAACATTTCCTTCGCTTCGATGCATATTTCCTTCATTTTGATGCTCATTCGCTTGTTATGATCAACATTTCCTCCGTTTCGACGCACATTTCCTTCATTTTGATTCTCGTTCGCTTGTTATGATCAACATTTCCTTCATTTCAACGCATGTTTCCTTCATTTTGATGCTCATACGCTTGTTATGATCACCATTTCCTTCGTTTCGATGAAATTCCTACATTTTGATTCTTATTCGCATGTTATGATCAACGTTTCCTTCGGTTCGAAGCATATTTCCTTCCTTTTGATTCTCATTCTCTTATTATATGATAAACATTTCCTTCATTTCGATGCATGTTCCTTCATTTTGATGCTCATTCGCGTGTTATGATCAACATTTCCTTCGTTTCAATGCTTATTTCTTTCATTTTGATGCCCATTCGCTTGTTATGGTAAACATTACCTTCGTTTCGATACATATTCCTTAATTTTAATTCTCATTCGCTTGTTATGATAAACATTTCCTTCGTTTAGATGCATGTTTCCTTTATTTTGATGCTCATTTTCTCATTACGAAAAACATTTCCTTCGTTTCGATGCATATTTCCTTCATTTTGATGCTCATTCGCTTGTTATGATCAACATTTTCTTCGTTTTGATGCATATTTCATTCATTTTGATGTTCATTCGCTTGTTATGATCAACATTTCCTTCGTTTCGATGCATATTCCTTCATTTTGATTCTCATTTGCATGTTATGATCAACGTTTCCTTCATTTCGAAGCATATTTCCTTCATTTTGATTCTCATTCGCTTGTTATATAATCAACATTTCCTTTGTTTCGATGCATATTCCTTCTTTTGATGCTCAATCACGTGTTATGATCAACATTTCCTTCGTTTAGATGCATGTTTACTTCATTTTGATGCTCATTCTCTCATTACGATCAACATTTCCTTCATTTCGATGCATATTTCCTTCATTTTGATGCTCAATTCGCTTGTTATGATCAGAATTTTTTCGTTTAGACGCATATTTCCTTCATTTTGATGCTCGTTCGCTTGTTATGATCACCATTTCCTTCGTTTCGTTGCAAATTCCTTCATTTTGATTCTCATTCGAATGTTATGATCTACGTTTCCTTCGTTTCGAAGCATATTTCCTTCATTTTGACTCTCATTCTCTTGTTATATGATCAACATTTCCTTTGTTTCGATGCATGTGTCCTTCATTTTGATGCTCATTCGCGTGTTATGTTCAATATTTCCTTCGTTTCGATGCATATTTCTTTCATTTTAAAGCTCATTCGCTTGACATGATTAACATTTCATTCGTTTCGATACATATTCCATCATTTTGATCCTCATTCGCTTGTTATGATCAATATTTTTTCGCTTCGATGCATATTTCCTTAATTTTGATGCACATTCGCTTGTTATGATCAACATTTCCTCCGTTTCGACGCACATTTCCTTCATTTTGATTCTCGTTCGCTTGTTATGATCAACATTTCCTTCGTTTCGACGTATGTTTCCTTCATTTTGATGCTCATACGCTTGTTATGATCACCATTTTCTTAGTTTCGATGCAAATTCCTTAATCGCGTGTTATGATCAACATTTCCTTCGTTTCGATACATATTCCTTAATTTTAACTCTCATTCGCTTGTTATGATAAACATTTCCTTCGTTTAGATGAATGTTTCCTACATTTTGATGCTCATTTTCTCATTACGAAAAACATTTCCTTCGTTTCGATGCATATTTCCTTCATTTTGATGCTCATTCGCTTGTTATGATCAACATTTTCTTCGTTTTGATGCATATTTAGTTCATTTTGATGTTCATTCGCTTGTTATGATCAACATTTCCTTCGTTTCGATGCATATTCCTTCATTTTGATTCTCATTTGCATGTTATGATCAACTTTTCCTTCATTTCGAAGCATATTTCCTTCATTTTGATTCTCATTCGCTTGTTATATGATCCACATTTCCTTTGTTTCGATGCATATTCCTTCTTTTGATGCTCAATCGCGTGTTATGATCAACATTTCCTTCGTTTAGATGCATGTTTACTTCATTTTGATGTTCATTCTCTCATTACGATCAACATTTCCTTCGTTTCGATGCATATTTCCTTCGTTTTGATGCTCAATTCGATTGTTGTAATCAAAATTTTTTCGTTTAGACGCATATTTCCTTCATTTTGATGCTCGTTCGCTTGTTATGATCACCATTTCCTTCGTTTCGTTGCAAATTCCTTCATTTTGATTCTCATTCGAATGTTATGATCAACGTTTCCTTCGTTTCTAAGCATATTTCCTTCATTTTTACTCTCATTCTCTTGTTATATGAGCAACATTTCCTTTGTTTCTATGCATGTGTCCTTCATTTTGATGCTCATTCGCGTGTTATGATCAATATTTCCTTCGTTTCGATGCATATTTCTTTCATTTTGATGCTCATTCGCTTGACATGATTAACCTTTCATTCGTTTCGATACATATTCCGTCATTTTGATCCTCATTCCCTTGTTATGATAAATATTTTTTCTCTTCGATGCATATTTCCTTAATTTTGATGCTCATTCGATTGTTATGATCAACATTTCCTCCATTTCGACGCACATTTCCTTCATTTTGATTCTCGTTAGCTTGTTATGATCAACATTTTCTTCGTTTTGACGCATGTTTCTTTCATTTTGATGCTCATACGCTTGTTATGATCACCATTTTCTTAGTTTCGATGCAAATTCCTTCATTTTGAATCTCATTCGCATGTTATGATCAACGTTTCCTTCGTTTCGAAGCATATTTCCTTCATTTTGATTCTCATTCTCTTGTTATATGATAAATATTTCCTTTATTTCGATGCATGTTCCTTCATTTTGATGCTCATTCGCGTGTTATGATCAACATTTCCTTCGTATCGATGCATATTTCTTTCATTATGATGCCCATTCGCTTGTTATGATAAACATTTCCTTCGTTTCGATACATATTCTTTAATTTTAACTCTCTTTCGCATGTTATGATCAACATTTCCTTCGTTTCGATGCATGTTTCCTTCATTTTGATGCTCATTTTCTAATTACAAAAAATATTTCTTTCGTTTCGATGCATATTTCCTTCATTTTGATGCTTATTCGCTTGTTATGATCAACATTTCCTTCGTTTCGATGCAAATTCCTTCATTTTGATTCTCATTTGCATGTTATGATCAACGTTTCCTTCATTTTGAAGCATATTCCTGTCATTTTTATTCTCATTCGCTTGTTATATGATCAACATTTCCTTCGTTTCGATGCATATTTCCTTCATTTTGGTGCTCATTCGCTTGTTATGATCAACATTTCCTTTGTTTTGATGCATGTTCCATCATTTTGATGCTCATTCGCGTGTTATGATCAACATTTCCTTCGTTTTGATAAATATTTCTTTCATTTTAATGCTCATTCGCTAGATATGATTAACATTTTATTCGTTTCGATACATATTCCGTCATTTTGATCCTCATTCGCTTGTTATTATCAACATTTCCTTCGCTTCGATGTATATTTCCTTCATTTTGATGCTCATTCGCTTGTTATGATCAATATTTCCTCCGTTTCGAAGCACATTTCCTTCATTTTGATTCTCTTTCGCTTGTTATGATCAACATTTCCTGCATTTCGATGCATGTTTCCTTCATTTTGATGCTCATACGCTTGTTATGATCACCATTTCCTTCGTTTCGATGAAATTCCTTCATTTTGATGCCCATTCGCTTGTTATGATAAACATTTCCATCATTTTGATGCATATTCCTTAATTTTCACTCTCATTTGCTTGTTATGATCTACATTTCCTTCGTTTTGATGCATGTTTCCTTCATTTTGATACTCACTTTCTAATTACGAAAAACATTTCCTTCGTTTCGATGTATATTTCCTTCATTTTGATGCTCATTCGCTTGTTATGATCAACATTTTCTTCGTTTCGATGCATATTTCCTTCATTTTGATTCTCATTTGCATGTTATTATCAACGTTTCCTTCGTTTCGAAGCATATTTCTTTCATTTTGATTCTCATTCGCTTGTTATATGATCAAATTTCCTTTGTTTTGATGCATATTCCTTCATTTTGATGCTTAATCGCGTGTTATGATAAACATTTTCTTCGTTTAGATGCATGTTTCCTTCATTTTGATGCTCATTCTCTCATTACGATCAACATTTCGTTCGTTTCGATGCATATTTCCTTCATTTTGATGCTCATTCGCTTGTTATGATCAACATTTTCTTCGTTTAGATGCATATTTCCTTCATTTTGATGCTCATTCGCTTGTTATGATCACCATTTCCTTCGTTTCGTTGTAAATTCCTTCATTTTGATTCTCATTCGAATGTTATGATCAACGTTTCCTTCGTTTTGAAGCATATTTCCTTCATTTTGGTTCTCATTCTCTTGTTATATGATCAACATTTCCTTTGTTTCGATGCATGTTCATTCATTTTGATGCTTATTCGCTTGACATGATTAACATTTCATTCGTTTCGATACATATTCCGTCATTTTGATCCTCATTCGCTTGTTATGATTAACATTTCCTTCGCTTCGATGCATATTTCCTTCATTTTGATGCTCATTCGCTTGTTAAGATCAACATTTCCTCCGTTTCGACGCAAATTTCCTTCATTTTGATTCTCGTTCGCTTGTTATGATCAACATTTCCTGCGTTTCGACGCATGTTTCCTTCATTTTGATGCTCATTCGCTTGTTATGATCAACATTTCCTTCGTTTCGATGCAAATTCCTTCATTTTGATTCTCATTTGCATGTTATGATCAACGTTTCCTTCGTTTCGAAGCATATTTCCTTCATTTTGATTCTCATTCGCTTGTTATGATCAACATTTCCTTCATTTCGATGCATGTTTCTTCATTTTGATGCTCATTCGCGTGTTATGGTCAACATTTCCTTCGTTTTGATGCATATTTCTTTCATTTTGATGCTCATTCGCTTGATATGATTAACATTTCATTCATTTCGATACATATTCCGTCATTTTGATCCTCGTTCGCTTGTTATTATCAACATTTCCTTCGCTTCGATGCATATTTCCTTCATTTTGATACTCATTTGCTTGTTATGATCAACATTTCCTCTGTTTCGACGCATATTTCCTTCATTTTGATTCTCTTTCGCTTGTTATGATCAACATTTCCTTCGTTTCAATGCATGTTTCCTTCATTTTGATGCTCATTCGCTTGTTATGATCAATATTTCCTTCGTTTCGATGAAAATTCCTTCATTTTGATTCTCATTTGCATGTTATGATCAACGTTTCCTTCGTTTCGAAGCATATTTCCTTCATTTTGATTCTCATTCGCTTGTTATGATCAACATTTCCTTCATTTCGATGCATGTTTCTTCATTTTGATGCTCATTCGCGTGTTATGGTCAACATTTCCTTCGTTTTGATGCATATTTCTTTTATTTTGATGCTCATTCACTTGATATGATTAACATTTCATTCATTTCGATACATATTCCGTCATTTTGATCCTCGTTCGCTTGTTATTATCAACATTTCCTTCGCTTCGATGCATATTTTCTTCATTTTGATACTCATTCGCTTGTTATGATCAACATTTCCTCTGTTTCCACGCACATTTCCTTCATTTTGATTCTCGTTCGCTTGTTATGATCAACATTTCCTTCATTTTGATGCTCGTACGCTTGTTACGAACACCATTTCCTTCGTTTCGATGAATTCCTACATTTTGATTCTCATTCGCATGTTATGATCAACGTTTCCTTCGTTTCGAAGCATATTTCTTTCATTTTGATTCTCATTCTCTTATTATATGATAAACATTTCCTTTGTTTCGATGCATGTTCCTTCATTTTGATGCTCATTCGCGTGTTATGATCAACATTTCCTTCGTTTCAATGCTTATTTCTTTCATTTTGATGCCCATTCGCTTGTTATGATTAACATTTCCTTCGTTTCGATACATATTCCTTAATTTTAACTCTCATTCGTTTGTTATGATAAACATTTCCTTCGTTTAGATGCATGTTTCCTTCATTTTGATGCTCATTTTCTCATTACGAAAAACATTTCCTTCGTTTCGATGCATATTTCCTTCATTTTGATGCTCATTCGCTTGTTATGATCAACATTTTCTTCGTTTTGATGCATATTTCATTCATTTTGATGTTCATACGCTTGTTATGATCAACATTTCCTTCGTTTCGATGCATATTCCTTCATTTTGATTCTCATTTGCATGTTATGATCAACGTTTCCTTCATTTCGAAGCATATTTCCATCATTTTGATTCTCATTCGCTTGTTATATGATCCACATCTCCTTTGTTTCGATGCATATTCCTTCTTTTGATGCTCAATCGCGTGTTATGATCAACATTTCCTTCGTTTAGATGCATGTTTACTTCATTTTGATGCTCATTCTCTCATTACGATCAACATTTCCTTCATTTCGATGCATATTTCCTTCATTTTGATGCTCAATTCGCTTGTTATAATCAAAATTTTTTCGTTTAGATGCATATTTCCTTCATTTTGATGCTCGTTCGCTTGTTATGATCACCATTTCTTTCGTTTCATTGCAAATTCCTTCATTTTGATTCTCATTCGAATGTTATGATCAAGTTTTCTTCGTTTCTAAGCATATTTCCTTCATTTTTACTCTCATTCTCTTGTTATATGATCAACATTTCCTTTGTTTCTATGCATGTGTCCTTCATTTTGATGCTCATTCGCGTGTTATGATCAATATTTCCTTCGTTTCGATGCATATTTCTTTCATTTTGATGCTTATTCGCTTGACATGATTAACATTTCATTCGTTTCGATACATATTCCGTCATTTTGATCCTCATTCGCTTGTTATGATTAACATTTCCTTCGCTTCGATGCATATTTCCTTCATTTTGATGCTCATTCGCTTGTTAAGATCAACATTTCCTCCGTTTCGACGCACATTTCCTTCATTTTGATTCTCGTTAGCTTGTTATGATCAACATTTCCTTCGTTTCGACGCATGTTTCCTTCATTTTGATGCTCATACGCTTGTTATGATCACCATTTTCATAGTTTTGATGCAAATTCCTTCATTTTGAATCTCATTCGCATGTTATGATCAACGTTTCCTTCATTTCGAAGCATATTTCCTTCATTTTGATTCTCATTCTCTTGTTATATGATAAATATTTCCTTTATTTCGATGCATGTTCCTTCATTTTGATGCTCATTTGCATGTTATGATCAACATTTCCTTCGTTTCGATGCATATTTCTTTCATTATGATGCTCATTCGCTTCCTATGATAAACATTTCTTTCGTTTCGATACGTATTCCTTAATTTTAACTCTCATTTGCTTGTTATGATCAACATTTCCTTCGTTTTGATGCATGTTTCCTTCATTTTGATAATCACTTTCTTATTACGAAAAACATTTCCTTCGTTTCGATGTATATTTCCTTCATTTTGATGCTCATTCGCTTTTTATGATCAACATTTTCTTCGTTTCGATGCATATTTCCTTCATTTTGATGCTCATTCGCTTGTTATGATCAACATTTCCTTCGTTTCGATGCATTTCCTTCATTTTGATTCTCATTTGCATGTTATGATCAACGTTTCTTCGTTTCGAAGCATATTTCCTTCATTTTGATTCTCATTCGCTTGTTATATGATCAATATTTTCTTTGTTTCGATGTATATTCCTTCATTTTGATGCTTAATCGCGTCTTATGATCAACATTTTCTTCGTTTAGATGCATGTTTCCTTCATTTTGATGCTCATTGTCTCATTACGATCAACATTTCATTCGTTCGATGCATATTTCCTTCATTTTATTGCTCATTCGCTTGTTATGATCACCATTTTCTTCGTTTCGTTGTAAATTCCTTCATTTTGATTCTCATTCGAATGTAATGATAAACGTTTCCTTCGTTTCGAAGCATATTTCCTTCATTTTAGTTTTCATTCTCTTCTTATATGATCAACATTTCCTTTGTTTCGATGCATGTTCCTTCATTTTGATGCTCATTCGCGTGATGATCAATATTTCCTTCATTTCGATGCATATTTCTTTCATTTTGATGCTTATTCGCTTGACATGATTAACATTTCATTCGTTTCGATACATATTCCGTCATTTTGATCCTCATTCGCTTGTTATGATTAACATTTCCTTCGCTTCGATGCATATTTCCTTCATTTTGATGCTCATTCGCTTGTTAAGATCAACATTTCCTCCGTTTCGACGCACATATCCTTCATTTTGATTCTCGTTCGCTTGTTATGATCAACATTTCCTTCGTTTCGACGCAGTTTCCTTCATTTTGATGCTCATTCGCTTGTTATGATCAACATTTCCTTCGTTTCGATGCAAATTCCTTCATTTTGATTCTCATTTGCATGTTATGATCAACGTTTCCTTCGTTTCGAAGCATATTTCCTTCATTTTGATTCTCATTCGCTTGTTATGATCAATATTTCCTTCATTTCGATGCACGTTTCTTTATTTTGATGCTCATTCGCGTGTTATGGTCAACATTTCCTTCGTTTTGATGCATATTTCTTTCATTTTAATGCTCATTCGCTTGATATGATTAACATTTCATTCATTTCGATACATATTCCGTCATTTTGATCCTCGTTCGCTTGTTATTATCAACATTTCCTTCGCTTCGATGCATATTTCCTTCATTTTGATACTCATTCGCTTGTTATGATCAACATTTCCTCTGTTTCGACGCATATTTCCTTCATTTTGATTCTCGTTCGCTTGTTATGATCAACATTTCCTTCGTTTCAATGCATGTTTCCATCATTTTGATGCTCATTCGCTTGTTATGATCAACATTTCCTTCGTTTCGATGCAAAGTCCTTCATTTTGATTCTCATTTGCATGTTATGATCAATGTTTCCTTCGTTTCGAAGCATATTTCCTTCATTTTGATTCTCATTCGCTTGTTATGATCAACATTTCCTTCATTTCGATGCATGTTTCTTCATTTTGATGCTCATTCGCGTGTTATGGTCAACTTTTCCTTCGTTTTGATGCATATTTCTTTCATTTTGATGCTCATTCACTTGATATGATTAACATTTCATTCATTTCGATACATATTCCGTCATTTTGATCCTCGTTCGCTTGTTATTATCAATATTTCCTTCACTTCGATGCATATTTCCTTCATTTTGATACTCATTCGCTTGTTATGATCAACATTTCCTCTGTTTCGACGCACATTTCCTTCATTTTGATTCTCGTTCGCTTGTTATGATCAACATTTCCTTCGTTTCGACGCATGTTTCCTTCATTTTGATGCTCGTACGCTTGTTACGATCACCATTTCCTTCGTTTCGATGAATTCCTACATTTTGATTCTCATTCGCATGTTATGATCAACGTTTCCTTCGTTTCGAAGCATATTTCTTTCATTTTGATTATCATTCTCTTATTATATGATAAACATTTCCTTTGTTTCGATGCATGTTCCTTCATTTTGATGCTCATTCGCGTGTTATGATCAACATTTCCTTCGTTTCAATGCTTATTTCTTTCATTTTGATGCCCATTCGCTTGTTATGATTAACGTTTCCTTCGTTTCGATACATATTCCTTAATTTAACTCTCATTCGCTTGTTATGATAAACATTTCCTTCGTTTAGATGCATGTTTCCTTCATTTTGATGCTCATTTTTTCATTACGAAAAACATTTCCTTCGTTTCGATGCATATTTCATTCATTTTGATGCTCATTCGCTTGTTATGATCAACATTTTCTTCGTTTTGATGCATATTTCATTCATTTTGATGTTCATTCGCTTGTTATGATCAACATCCTTCGTTTCGATGCATATTCCTTCATTTTGATTCTCATTTGCATGTTATGATCAACGTTTCCTTCATTTCGAAGCATATTTCCTTCATTTTGATTCTCATTCGCTTGTTATATGATCCACATTTCCTTTGTTTGGATGCATATTCCTTCTTTTGATGCTCAATCGCGTGTTATGATAAACATTTCCTTCGTTTAGATGCATGTTTACTTCATTTTGATGCTCATTCTCTCATTACGATCAACATTTCCTTCGTTTCGATGCATATTTCCTTCATTTTGATGCTCGTTCGCTTGTTATGATCACCATTTCCTTTGTTTCGTTGCAAATTCCTTCATTTTGATTCTCATTTGAATGTTATGATCAACGTTTCCTTCGTTTCTAAGCATATTTCCTTCATTTTTACTCTCATTCTCTTGTTATATGATCAACATTTCCTTTGTTTCGATGCATGTGTCCTTCATTTTGATGCTCATTCGGGTGTTATGATCAATATTTCCTTCGTTTCGATGCATATTTCTTTCATTTTGATGCTCATTCGCTTGACATGATTAACATTTCAATCGTTTCGATACATATTCCGTCATATTGATCCTCATTCGCTTGTTATGATAAATATTTTTTCGCTTCGATGCATATTTCCTTAATTTTGATGCTCATTCGCTTGTTATGATCAACATTTCCTCCGTTTCGACGCACATTTCCTTCATTTTGATTCTCGTTAGCTTGTTATGATCAACATTTCCTTCGTTTCGACGCATGTTTCCTTCATTTTGATGCTCATACGCTTGTTATGATCACCATTTTCATAGTTTCGATGCAAATTCCTTCATTTTGAATCTTATTCGCATGTTATGATCAACGTTTCCTTCATTTCGAAGCATATTTCCTTCATTTTGATTCTCATTCTCTTGTTATATGATAAATATTTCCTTTATTTCGATGCATGTTCCTTCATTTTGATGCTCATTCGCATGTTATGATCAGCATTTCCTTCGTTTCGATGCATATTTCTTTCATTATGATGCTCATTCGCTTCCTATGATAAACATTTCCTTCGTTTCGATACATATTCCTTAATTTTAACTCTCATTTGCTTGTTATGATCAATATTTCCTTCGTTTTGATGCATGTTTCCTTCATTTTGATAATCACTTTCTAATTACGAAAAACATTTCCTTCGTTTCGATGTATATTTCCTTCATTTTGATGCTCATTCGCTTGTTATGATCAACATTTTCTTCGTTTCGATGCATATTTCTTTCATTTTGATGCTCATTCGCTTGTTATGATCAACATTTCCTTCGTTTCGATGCATATTCCTTCATTTTGATTCTCATTTGCATGTTATGATCAACGTTTCCTTCGTTTCGAAGCATATTTCCTTCATTTTGATTCTCATTCGCTTGTTATATGATCAATATTTCCTTTGTTTCGATGTATATTCCTTCATTTTGATGCTTAATCGCGTCTTATGATCAACATTTTCTTCGTTTAGATGCATGTTTCCTTCATTTTGATGCTCATTGTCTCATTACGATCAACATTTCATTCGTTTCGATGCATATTTCCTTAATTTTGATGCTCATTCGCTTGTTATGATCAACATTTTCTTCGTTAAGATGCATATTTCCTTCATTTTGTTGCTCATTCGCTTGTTATGATCACCATTTTCTTCGTTTCGTTGTAAATTCCTTCATTTTGATTCTCATTCGAATGTAATGATCAACGTTTCCTTCGTTTCGAAGCATATTTCCTTCATTTTGGTTTTCATTCTCTTGTTATATGATC
Organism: Pogostemon cablin; assembly: GCA_023678885.1. NCBI lineage: Eukaryota > Viridiplantae > Streptophyta > Magnoliopsida > Lamiales > Lamiaceae > Pogostemon > Pogostemon cablin. The sequence goes on from JAHCLQ010000408.1 coordinate 84,333, forward strand.
AACATTTCCTTTGTTTCGATGCATGTTCCTTCATTTTGATGCTCATTCGCGTGATGATCAATATTTCCTTCGTTTCGATGCATATTTTTTTCATTTTGATGCTTATTCGCTTGACATGATTAACATTTCATTCGTTTCGATACATATTCCGTCATTTTGATCCTCATTCGCTTGTTATGATCAACATATCCTTCGCTTCGATGCATATTTCCTTCATTTTGATGCTCATTCGCTTGTTATGATCAACATTTCCTCCGTTTCGACGCACATTTCCTTCATTTTGATTCTCGTTCGCTTGTTATGATCAACATTTCCTTTGTTTGACGCATGTTTCCTTCATTTTGATGTTCATACGCTTGTTATGATCACCATTTCCTTCGTTTCGATGCAAATTCCTTCATTTTGATTATCATTCGCATGTTATGATCAGCATTCCTTCGTTTCGATGCATATTTCTTTCATTTTGATGCCCATTCGCTTGTTATGATAAACATTTCATTCGTTTCGATACATATTCCTTAATTTTAACTCTCATTCTCTTGTTATGATCAATATTTACTTCGTTTCGATGCATGTTTCCTTCGTTTTGATGCTCATTTTCTCATTACAAAAAACATTTCCTTCATTTCGATGCATATTTCCTTCATTTCGATGCTTGTTCACTTGTTATGATCAATATTTTCTTCGTTTCGATGCATATTTCCATCATTTTGATGCTCATTCGCTTGTTATGATCAATATTTTCTTCATTTCGATGCATATTTCCTTCATTTTGATGCTCGTTCGCTTGTTATGATCACCATTTCCTTCATTTCGATGCAAATTCCTTCATTTTGATTCTCATTTGGATGTTATGATCAACATTTACTTCATTTTGAAGCATATTTCCGTCATTTTGATTCTCATTCCCTTGTTGTATGATCAGTATTTCCTTCGTTTCGATGCATATTTCCTTCATTTTGATGCTCATTCGCTTGTTATGATAAACATTTCTTTCCTTTCGATGCATGTTCCTTCATTTTGATGCTCATTCGCGTGTTATGATCAATATTTCCTTCGTTTTGTTATATATTTCTTTCATTTTGATACTCATTCGCCAGATATTATTAACATTTCATTCGTTTCGATACATATTCCGTAATTTTGATCCTCATTCGATTGTTATTATCAACATTTCCGTCGCTTCGACACATATTTCCTTCATTTTGATGCTCATTCACTTGTTATGATCAACATTTCCTCCGTTTTGACGCACATTTCCTTCATTTTGATTCTCGTTCGCTTGTTATGATCAACATTTCCATCGTTTCGACGCATGTTTCCTTCATTTTGAAGCTCATACGCTTGTTATGATCACCATTTCCTTCGTTTTCGATGAAATTCATTCGCTTGTTATATGATCAACATTTCCTTTGTTTCGATGCATATTCCTTCATTTTGATGCTCAATCGCGTGTTATGATAAACATTTCCTTCGTTTCGATGTATATTTCCTTCATTTTGATGCTCATTCGCTTGTTATGATCAACATTTTCTTCGTTTTGATGCATATTTCCTTCATTTTGATGCTCATTCGCTTGTTATGATCAACATTTCCTTCGTTTCGATGCATATTCCGTCATTTTGATTCTCATTTGCATGTTATGATCAACGTTTCCTTCGTTTCGAAGCATATTTCCTTCATTTTGATTCTCATTCGCTTGTTATATGATCAATATTTCCTTTGTTTCGATGCATATTCCTTAATTTTGATGCTTAATCGCGTGTTATGATCAACATTTTCTTCGTTTAGATGCATGTTTCATTCATTTTGATGCTCATTGTCTCATTACGATCAACATTTCGTTCGTTTCGATGCATATTTCCTTCATTTTGATGCTCATTCGCTTGTTATGATCAACATTTTCTTTGTTAAGATGCATATTTCCTTCATTTTGTTGCTCATTCGCTTGTTATGATCACCATTTCCTTCGTTTCGTTGTAAATTCCTTCATTTTGATTCTCATTCGAATGTAATGATCAACGTTTCCTTCGTTTCGAAGCATATTTCCTTCATTTTGGTTCTCATTCTCTTGTTATATGATCAACATTTTCTTCGTTTCGACGCATGTTTCCTTCATTTTGATGCTCATACGCTTGTTATGATCACCATTTTCTTAGTTTCGATGCAAATTACTTCATTTCAAGAGAATGAGAACCAAAATGAAGGAAATATGCTTCGAAACGAAGGAAACGTTGATCATTACATTCGAATGAGAATCAAAATGAAGGAATTTCGACGCACATTTCCTTCATTTTGATTCTCGTTCACTTGTTATGATCAACATTTCCTTCGATTCGACGCATGTTTCCTTCATTTTGATGCTCATACGCTTGTTATGATCAATATTTCCTTTGTTTCGATGCATATTTCTTCATTTTGATGCTTAATCGCGTGTTATGATCAACATTTTCTTCGTTTAGATGCATGTTTCCTTCATTTTGATTCTCATTGTCTCATTACGATCAACATTTCGTTCGTTTCGATGCATATTCCTTTATTTTGATGCTCAATCGCGTGTTATTGTCAATATTTTCTTCGTTTAGAGGCATGTTTCCTTCATTTTGATGCTTATTCACTTGTTATGATCAACATTTTCTTCGTTTAGATGCAAATTCCTTCATTTTGATTCTCATTGAATGTTATGATCAACGTTTCCTTTATTTCGAAGCATATTTCCTTCATTTTGGTTCTCATTCTCTTGTTATATGATCAACATTTCCTTTGTTTCGATGCATGTTCCTTCATTTTGATGCTCATTCGCGTGTTATGATCAATATTTCATTCGTTTCGATGCATATTTCTTTCATTTTGATGCTCATTCGCTTTACATGAATAACATTTCATTCGTTTCGATACATATTCCGTCATTTTGATCCTCATTCGCTTGTTATGATCAATATTTCTTTCGCTTCGATGCATATTTCCTTCATTTTGATGCTCATTCGCTTGTTATGATCAACATTTCCTCTGTTTCGACTCACATTTCCTTCATTTTGATTCTCGTTCGCTTGTTATGATCAACATTTCCTTCGTTTCGACGCATGTTTCCTTCATTTTGATGCTCATACGCTTGTTATGATCACCATTTCCTTCGTTTCGATGAAATTCATTCATTTTGATTCTCATTCGCATGTAATGATCAACCTTTTCTTCGTTTCGAAGCATATTTCCTTCATTTTGATTCTCATTATCTTATTATATGATAAACATTTCCTTCGTTTCGATGCATTTTCCTTCATTTTGATGCTCATTCGCATGTCATGATCAAAATTTCCTTCGTTTCGATGCATATTTCTTTCATTTTGATGCCCATTCGCTCGTTATGATAAACATTTCCTTCATTTCGATACATATTCCTTAATTTTAACTCTCATTCGATTGGTATGATCTACAATTCCTTTGTTTCGACGCATGTTTCCTTAATTTTGATGCTCATACGCTTGTTATGATCACCATTTCCTTCGTTTCGAAGAAATTCCTTCATTTTGATTCTCATTCTCATGTTATAATCAATGTTTCCTTAGTTTCGAAGCATATTTCCTTCATTTTGATTCTCATTCTCTTATTATATGATAAACATTTCCTTCGTTTCGATGCATTTTCCTTCATTTTGATGCTCATTCGTGTGTTATGATAAACATTTCCTTCGTTTCGATACATATTTCTTAATTTTAACTCTCATTCGCTTGTTATGATCAACATTTCCTTCGTTTTGATGCATGTTTCCTTCATTTTGATACTCATTTTCTCATTACGAAAAACATTTCCTTCGTTTCGATGCATATTTCCTTCATTTTGATGCTCATTCGCTTGTTATGATCAACATTTTCCTCGTTTCAATGCATATTTCCTTCATTTTGATGCTCATTCGCGTGTTATGATCAACATTTCCTTTGCTTCGATGCATATTCCTTCATTTTGATTCTCATTTGCATGTTAAGATCAATGTTTCCTTCGTTTCGAAGCATATTTCCTTCATTTTGATTCTCATTCGCTTCTTATATGATCAACATTTCCTTTGTTTCGATGCATATTCCTTCATTTTGATGCTTAATCGCGTGTTATGATCAACATTTTCTTCGTTTAGATGCATATTTCCTTCATTTTGATGCTTATTCACTTGTTATGATCAACATTTTCTTCGTTAGATGCATATTTCCTTCATTTTGATGCTCATTTGCTTGTTATGATCACCATTTCCTTCGTTTCGTTGGAAATTCCATCATTTTAATTCTCATTCGAATGTTATGATCAACGTTTCCTTTGTTTCGAAGCATATTTCCTTCATTTTGGTTCTCATTCTCTTGTTATATTATCAACATTTCCTTTGTTTCGATTCATGTTCCTTCATTTTGATGCTCATTCGCGTGTTATGATCAATATTTCATTCGTTTCGATGCATATTTCTTTCATTTTGATGCTCATTCGCTTGACATGAATAAATTTCATTCGTTTCGATACATATTCCGTCATTTTGATCCTCATTCACTTGTTATGATCAATATTTCCTTCGCTTCGATGCATATTACCTTCATTTTGATGCTCATTCGCTTGTTATGATCAATATTTCCTCTGTTTCGACTCATATTTCCTTCATTTTGATTCTCGTTCGCTTGTTATGATCAACATTTCCTTCGTTTCGACGCATGTTTCCTTCATTTTGATGCTCATACGCATGTTAAGATCACCATTTCCTTCGTTTCGATGCAAATTCCTTCATTTTGATTCGCATTCGTTTAGATACATATTCCTTAATTTTAACTCTCATTCGCTTGTTATGATCAACATTTCCTTCGTTTCGATGCATGTTTCCTTCATTTTGATGCTCATTTTCTCATTACGAAAAACATTTCCTTCGTTTCGATGCATATTTCCTTCATTTTGATGCTCATTCGCTTGTTATGATCAATATTTTCTTTGTTTCGATGCATATTTCCTTCATTTTGATGCTCATTCTCTTGTTATAATCAACATTTCCTTCGTTTCGATGCATATTCCTTCAATTTGATTCTCATTTGCATGTTATGATCAACGTTTCCTTAGTTTCGAAGCATATTTCCTTCATTTTGATTCTCATTCGCTTGTTATATGATCAACATTTCTTTTGGTTCGATGCATATTCCTTCATTTTGATGCTCAATCGCGTGTTATGATAAACATTTGCTTCGTTTTGATGTATATTTCCTTCATTTTGATGCTCATTCGCTTGTTATGATCAACATTTTCTTCGTTTCGATGCATATTTCCTTCATTTTGATGCTCATTCGCTTGTTATGATCAACATTTCCTTCGTTTCGAAGCATATTCTGTCATTTTGATTCTCATTTGCATGTTATGATCAATGTTTCCTTCGTTTCGAAGCATATTTCCTTCATTTTGATTCTCATTCGCTTGTTATATGATCAATATTTCCTTTGTTTCGATACATATTCCTTCATTTTGATGCTTAATCGCGTGTTATGATCAACATTTTCTTCGTTTAGATGCATGTTTCCTTCATTTTGATGCTCATTGTCTCATTACGATCAACATTTCGTTCGTTTCGATGCATTTTTCCTTCATTTTGATGCTCATTCGCTTGTTATGATCAATATTTCCTTCGTTTCGACGCATGTTTCCTTCATTTTGATGCTCATACGCATGTTATGATCACCATTTCATTCGTTTCGACGCAAATTCCTTCATTTTGATTCGCATTCGTTTAGATACATATTCCTTAATTTTAACTCTCATTCGCTTGTTATGATCAACATTTCCTTCGTTTCGATGCATGTTTCCTTCATTTTGATGTCATTTTCTCATTACGAAAAACATTTCCTTCGTTTCGATGCATATTTCCTTCATTTTGATGCTCATTCGCTTGTTATGATCAATATTTTCTTTGTTTCGATGCATATTTCCTTCATTTTGATGCTCATTCGCTTGTTATAATCAACATTTCCTTCGTTTCGATGCATATTCCTTCAATTTGATTCTCATTTGCATGTTATGATCAACGTTTCCTTAGTTTCGAAGCATATTTCCTTCATTTTGATTCTCATTCGCTTGTTATATGATCAACATTTCCTTTGGTTCGATGCATATTCCTTCATTTTGATGCTCAATCGCGTTTTATGATAAACATTTCCTTCGTTTCGATGTATATTTCCTTCATTTTGATGCTCATTCGCTTGTTTTGATCAACATTTTATTCGTTTCGATGCATATTTCCTTCATTTTGATGCTCATTCGCTTGTTATGATCAACATTTCCTTCGTTTCGATGCATATTCCGTCATTTTGATTCTCATTTGCATGTTATGATCAATGTTTCCTTCGTTTTGAAGCATATTTCCTTCATTTTGATTCTCATTCGCTTGTTATATGATTAATATTTCCTTTGTTTCGATGCATATTCCTTTATTTTGATGCTTAATCGCGTGTTTTGATCAACATTTTCTTCGTTTAGATGCATGTTTCATTCATTTTGATGCTCATTGTCTCATTACGATCAACATTTTGTTCGTTTCGATGCATATTTCCTTCATTTTGATGCTCATTCGCTTGTTATGATCAACATTTTCTTTGTTAAGATGCATATTTCCTTCATTTTGTTGCTCATTCGCTTGTTATGATCACCATTTCCTTCGTTTCGTTGTAAATTCCTTCATTTTGATTCTCATTCGAATGTAATGATCAACGTTTCCTTCGTTTCGAAGCATATTTCCTTCATTTTGGTTCTCATTTTCTTGTTATATGATCAACATTTCCTTCGTTTCGACGCATGTTTCCGTCATTTTGATGCTCATACGCTTGTTATGATCACCATTTTCTTAGTTTCGATGCAAATTACTTCATTTCAAGAGAATGAGAACCAAAATGAAGGAAATATGCTTCGAAACGAAGGAACCGTTGATCATTACATTCGAATGAGAATCAAAATGAAGGAATTTCGACACACATTTCCTTCATTTTGATTCTTGTTCGCTTGTTATGATCAACATTTCCTTCGTTTCGACGCATGTTTCCTTCATTTTGATGCTCATACGCTTGTTATGATCAATATTTCCTTTGTTTCGATGCATATTTCTTCATTTTGATGCTTAATCGCGTGTTATGATCAACATTTTCTTTGTTTAGATGCATGTTTCCTTCATTTTGATGCTCATTGTCTCATTACGATCAACATTTCGTTCGTTTCGATGCATATTTCTTTCATTTTGATGCTCATTCGCTTGTTATGATCAACATTTTCTTCGTTAAGATGCATATTTCCTTCATTTTGATTCTCGTTCGCTTGTTATGATCACCATTTTCTTGTTATGCTCATACGCTTGTTATGATCAACGTTTCCTTCATTTCGAAGCATATTTCCTTCATTTTGATTCTCATTCGCTTGTTATATGATCCACATTTCCTTTGTTTCGATGCATATTCCTTCTTTTTATGCTCAATCGCGTGTTATGATCAACATTTCCTTCATTTAGATGCATGTTTACTTCATTTTGATGCTCATTCTCTCATTACGATCAACATTTCCTTCGTTTCGATGCATATTTCCTTCATTTTGATGCTCAATTCACTTGTTATAATCAAAATTTTTTCGTTTAGACGCATATTTCCTTCATTTTGATGCTCGTTCGCTTGTTATGATCACCATTTCCTTCGTTTCGTTGCAAATTCCTTCATTTTGATTCTCATTCGAATGTTATGATCAACGTTTCCTTCGTTTCGAAGCATATTTCCTTCATTTTTACTCTCATTCTTCTGTTATATGATCAACATTTCCTTAGTTTCGATGCATGTGTCCTTCATTTTGATGCTCATTCGCGTGTTATGATCAATATTTCCTTCGTTTCGATGCATATTTCTTTCATTTTAAAGCTCATTCGCTTGACATGATTAACATTTCATTTGTTTCGATATATATTCCGTCATTTTGATCCTCATTCACTTGTAATGATCAATATTTTTTGGCTTTGATGTATATTTCCTTAATTTTGATGCTCATTTGCTTGTTATGATCAACATTTCCTCCGTTTCGACGCACATTTCCTTCATTTTGATTCTCGTTCGCTTGTTATGATCAACATTTCCTTCGTTTCGACGCATGTTTCCTTCATTTTGATGCTCATACGCTTGTTATGATCACCATTTTCTTAGTTTCGATGCAAATTCCTTAATCGCGTGTTATGATAAACATTTCCTTCGTTTCGATACATATTCCTTAATTTTAACTCTCATTCGCTTGTTATGATAAACATTTCCTTCGTTTAGATGCATGTTTCATTCATTTTGATGCTCATTTTCTCATTACGAAAAACATTTCCTTCGTTTCGATGCATATTTCCTTCATTTTGATGCTCATTCGCTTGTTATGATCAACATTTTCTTCGTTTTGATGCATATTTCATTAATTTTGATGTTCATTCGCTTGTTATGATCAACATTTCCTTCGTTTCGGTGAATATTCCTTCATTTTGATTCTCATTTGCATGTTATGATCAACGTTTCCTTCATTTCGAAGCATATTTCCTTCATTTTGATTCTCATTCGCTTATTATATGATCCACATTTCCTTTGTTTCGATGCATATTCCTTCTTTGGATGCTCAATCGCGTGTTATGATCAACATTTCCTTCGTTTAGATGTATGTTTACTTCATTTTGATGCTCATTCTCTCATTACGATCAACATTTCCTTCGTTTCGATGCATATTTCCTTCATTTTGATGCTCAATTCGCTTGTTATAATCAAAATTTTTTCGTTTAGACGCATATTTCCTTCATTTTGATGCTCGTTCGCTTGTTATGATCACCAATTCCTTCGTTTCGTTGCAAATTCCTTCATTTTGATTCTCATTCGAATGTTATGATCAACGTTTCCTTCGTTTCGAAGCATATTTCCTTCATTTTTACTCTCATTCTCTTGTTATATGATTAACATTTCCTTTGTTTCGATGCATGTGTCCTTCATTTTGATGCTCATTCGCGTGTTATGATCAATATTTCCTTCGTTTCGATGCATATTTCTTTCATTTTGATGCTCATTCGCTTGACATGATTAACATTTCATTCGTTTCGATACATATTCCGTCATTTTGATCCTCATTCGCTTGTTATGATAAATATTTTTTCGCTTCGATGCATGTTTCCTTAATTTTGATGCTCATTCTCTTGTTATGATCAACATTTCCTCCGTTTCGACGCACATTTCCTTCATTTTGATTCTCGTTAGCTTGTTATGATCAACATTTCCTTCGTTTCGATGCATGTTTCCTTCATTTTGATGCTCATACGCTTGTTATGATCACCATTTTCTTAGTTTCGATGCAAATTCCTTCATTTTGAATCTCATTCGCATGTTATGATCAAAATTTCCTTCTTTTCGAAGCATATTTCTTTCATTTTGATTCTCATTCTCTTGTTATATGATAAATATTTCCTTTATTTCGATGCATTTTCCTTCATTTTGATGCTCATTCGCGTGTTATGATCAAGATTTCCATCATTTCGATGCATATTTCTTTCATTATGATGCTCATTCGCTTGTTATGATTAACATTTCCTTTGTTTCGAAGTATATTCCTTAATTTTAACTCTCATTTGCTTGTTATGATCAACATTTCCTTCGTTTTGATGCATGTTTCCTTCATTTTGATAATCACTTTCTAATTACGAAAAACATTTCCTTCGTTTCGATGTATATTTCCTTCATTTTGATGCTCATTCGCTTGTTATGATCAACATTTTCTTCGTTTTGATGCATATTTCCTTCATTTTGATGCTCATTCGCTTGTTATGATCAACATTTCCTTCGTTTCGATGCATATTCCTTCATTTTAATTCTCATTTGCATGTTATGATCAACGTTTCCTTCGTTTCGAAGCATATTTCCTTCATTTTGATTCTCATTCGCTTGTTATATGATCAATATTTCCTTTGTTTCGATGCATATTCCTTCATTTTGATGCTTAATCGCGAGTTATGATCAACATTTTTTTCGTTTAGATGCATGTTTCCTTCATTTTGATGCTCATTGTCTCATTACGATCAACATTTCGTTCGTTTCGATGAATATTTCCTTCGTTTCGATGCATATTTCTTTCATTATGATGCTCATTCGCTTGTTATGATAAACATTTCCTACGTTTCGATACATATTCCTTAATTTTAACTCTCATTTGCTTGTTATGATCAACATTTCCTTCGTTTTGATGCATGTTTCCTTCATTTTGATAATCACTTTCTAATTACGAAAAACATTTCCTTCGTTTCGATGTATATTTCCTTCATTTTGATGCTCATTCGCTTGTTATGATCAACATTTCCTTCGTTTTGATGCATGTTTCCTTCATTTTGATAATCACTTTCTAATTACGAAAAACATTTCCTTCGTTTCGATGTATATTTCCTTCATTTTGATGCTCATTCGCTTGTTATGATCAACATTTTCTTCGTTTCGATGCATATTTCCTTCATTTTGATGCTCATTCGCTTGTTATGATCAACATTTCCTTCGTTTCGATGCATATTCCTACATTTTGATTCTCATTTGCATGTTATGATCAACGTTTCCTTCGTTTCGAAGCATATTTCCTTCATTTTGATTCTCATTCGCTTGTTATATGATCAATATTTCCTTTGTTTTGATGCATATTCCTTCATTTTGATGCTTAATCGCGTGTTATGATCAACATTTTCTTCGTTTAGATGCATGTTTCCTTCATTTTGATGCTCATTGTCTCATTACGATCAACATTTCATTCGTTTCGATGCATATTTCCTTCATTTTGATTCTCATTCGCTTGTTATGATCAACATTTTCTTCGTTAAGATGCATATTTCCTTCATTTTGTTGCTCATTCGCTTGTTATGATCAGCATTTCCTTCGTTTCGTTGTAAATTCCTTCATTTTGATTCTCATTCGAATGTAATGATCGATGTTTCCTTCGTTTCGAAGCATATTTCCTTCATTTTGGTTCTCATTCTCTTGTTATATGATCAACATTTCCTTTGTTTCAATGCATGTTCCTTCATTTTGATGCTCATTCGCGTGATGATCAATATTTCCTTCGTTTCGATGCATATTTCTTTCATTTTGATGCTTATTCGCTTGACATGATTAACATTTCATTCGTTTCGATACATATTCTGATCCTCATTCGCTTGTTATGATCAACATTTCCTTTGCTTTGATGCATATTTCTTTCATTTTGATGCTCATTCGCTTGTTATGATCAAAATTTCCTCCGTTTCGACGCACATTTCCTTCATTTTGATTCTCGTTAGCTTGTTATGATCAACATTTCCTTTGTTTGACGCATGTTTCCTTCATTTTGATCCTCATACGCTTGTTATAATCACCATTTCCTTCGTTTCGATGCAAATTCCTTCATTTTGATTATCATTCGCATGTTATGATCAACGTTTCCTTCGTTTCGATGCATGTTCCTTCATTTTGATGCTCATTCGCGTGTTATGATTAGCATTCCTTCGTTTCGATGCATATTTCTTTCATTTTGATGCCCATTCGCTTGTTATGATAAACATTTCATTCGTTTCGATACATATTCCTTAATTTTAACTCTCATTCTCTTGTTATGATCAACATTTCCTTCGTTTCGGTGCATGTTTCCTTCGTTTTGATGCTCATTTTCTCATTACGAAAAACATTTCCTTCATTTCGATGCATATTTCCTTCATTTCGATGCTTGTTCGCTTGTTATGATCAATATTTTCTTATTTCAATGCATATTTCCATCATTTTGATGCTCGTTCGCTCGTTATGATCAATATTTTCTTCATTTCGATGCATATTTCCTTAATTTTGATGCTCCTTCGCTTGTAATGATCACCATTTCCTTTATTTCGATGCAAATTCCTTCATTTTGATTCCCATTTGGATGTTATGATCAACATTTACTTCATTTCGAAGCATATTCCCGTCATTTTGATTCTCATTCGCTTGTTATTTGATCAGCATTTCCTTCGTTTCGATGCATATTTCCTTCATTTTGATGCTCATTCGCTTGTTATGATCAACATTTCTTTCCTTTCGATGCATGTTCCTTGATTTTGATGCTCATTCGCGTGTTATGATCAACATTTCCTTCGTTTTGTTGTATATTTCTTTCATTTTGATGATCATTCGCCAGATATTATTAACATTTCATTCGTTTCGATACACATTCCGTAATTTTGATCCTCATTCGCTTGTTATTATCAACATTTCCTTCACTTCGATGCATGTTCCTTCATTTTGATGCTCATTCGCGTGATATGATCAACATTTCCTTCGTTTCAATGCTTATTTCTTTCATTTTGATGCCCATTCGCTTGTTATGATAAACATTTCCTTCGTTTTGATACATATTCCTTAATTTTAACTCTCATTCGCTTGTTATGATAAACATTTCCTTCGTTTCGATACATATTCCTGCATTTTAATATTCATTCGCTTGTTATGATCAACATTTTCTTTTTTTCGATGCATATTCCTTCATTTTGATGCTCATTTGCATGTTATGATCAACATTTTCTTCGTTTCGATGCATATTTCTTTCATTTTTATGCTCATTCGCATGTTATGATCAATGTTTACTTCATTTCGATATCAACAGCCTGAAAAGGAAAGAATGATGGGGGGTTAGCAAAACCACTAGCTCAGTGAGGTGATAAGCCGGTCACCCCGACCCTTATACGAAGCATGTATTCCACTTGCGGTTCATAACATAAAATCCCACATTTCGTCCCACAATAACTATTTCTCACTCAGTATACATATTAATGAAAATAAAAACCTTAGTGCACATTTACGAATAACACAATTAGTTCAAACATGTTATCACATAAAAGACGCGTGGGTTGTCAATATCCTCCTCGAACTGAGCTCTCCGTCGAGAGACAGTCCAAGCCCGTCACCGTTACTCTAGATAAAATGCACATTAATATTCTTTCTCAACACGCCAAGTGCTAAAGTTCACAATTCAATATCGACGTGAATACTTGAAATGATCAAACATATAAACATATATGACATGCATGTCCCACACCGGTGACGTTGACTGAGTCTATAATAGACTAATCCATCTAACGATCACCCTCCAGAGTATCAGTATTTGGCAAATGGATAGGTGCCCAATTAGATCTAACTCACCCGGGTTTGCCAATCCCGGGCAACTTGGTTGTCACTCTAACTCACCCGAACCGCGACAATTCGGGCTACTTAACCAATGTCGCTCCAACTCACCCGAACCGTGACCAATTCGGGCTACTTAACCTTGGTACCAGGCATACATATGCATGTGCATCATAAGATGAATAACGACTCAAGTTAGAGTCTTAATTGGCACACAAGAATAACCAGAAATCAATAATACTCATAAAATGGCTAACATGACTCTAACCAGAGCAATCGAGCCAATCAGGCTCTTTACCACATAACACAATACCAAATAATTTTCTTATCAATTAACTAAAACTAAAATAAATACACATTTATCGAAGGTCCACACTTCCCACAAGAGAAGGCGTTCCCGAATTATCAACTCACAAGGAAGTGATTAACTCTCTCCGGAATCTGAAGTCGGTCCCTTGCCCTTCGTCGATGGTTCTTTACCTAGAAAGGAGATGAGCAATTAATGACAAATTAAATATAACTAACTATTAGCGTTAACATCCCTTTCATTGCTAAAAACAAATCCTAATCGAGTTCGAACGAGTCGATATTAAATAAAAATGGCATGTAACTCCTTAACATCAGTTCCCAATCCCATATAACCGTTTCAATACATTAACTAAACGAAACGATAAAAAAATAAGTTTGAATTCGACATAAAATTTCTGAAATTTTCCAGCTAGCGGCAGTTTACGAGAAAAATCATAACTAATTGTAGAATAATCGGATTGAGGCGTTTTAAGTGGCTACGGAAAGCTAACGAGTTCAGCTACGTACAGAAATTAAGTTTGCAAAGTTTCGATGGGATTAGCTATGTCAAAATCAGTTCGAACAGTCTGCAAATTACCCACATACCAAAAAGAAAAACCCCACAAAATTACAAAATCATAGAAGAAGGAAGCTTAATTCACACACCACTTACCTCAAAACAACTTAGAAACCACCTAGGATGAGGGTTGTAAATTTGATCAACAAGGGTTTCTCCTCTTCACTCTCTTCTTTCCCCTCTTTTGCTTTTCTTCTCCCGTTCTTCTCTTTTTTTTTTTAACTTTAGCCTTACTAATTATATATCAGGCCATTTAAGTGGGCTGAAACTTTGGGCCACAAAATAAATAAATAAGTTTGGGCTTTCTAAAAAAATCTAGTTGAGCTTAATTGGGCTAGCCTTTTGGGCTATAAAAATAAATAAATAGGTTTTAGGCTTTCTAAAAAAAATCTAGTTGGGCTTAATTGGGCTTGCCTTTTGGGCTATAAAAATAAATAAATAGGTTTTGGGCTTTCTAAAAAAAATCTAGTTGAACTAAGATATTATAAAGTATCCCCTCCCCCAAAAAGTTTCGTCCTCGAAACATAAACGTACCTAGAGATGAAAAGAGATTTGGATGGTGTTGACGCATGACTGACTCTGGTTCCCATGTTTCTTCTTCAATTTGATCAATTCTCCATAGAATTCTCACCATAGGAATGGATTTGTTACGAAGCATTTTCTCTCGGCGATCTACAATTTGAACAGGTTGTACTTCGTACGATAGATTTTCCTTTAATACAACTGGGGGATCTTTGAGCACGTGCGAAGGATCTGGTTCATATTTTCTAAGCATAGAGACATGGAAGACATCGTGAATCTTCGACAATTCCGATGGTAGCTCAAGTCGATACGCGACACGACCAATCCTTTGCACGATCGTAAACGGGCCAATATACCTTGGACTCAACTTTCCTCGACGGCGGAATCGCAACACGCCCTTCCATGGAGAAACTTTCAGAAAAACTTTGTCTCCTTCATTAAACTCCAAATCGCGCCTCCTATTATCTGCGTAACTTTTCTGTCGATCTTGCGCTGCCTAAAGTCTGTATCGAATAAGTTGTATTTTTGCCTTCGCATCTTCGATAAGCTCTACTTGTTCGATTTGTCTTTCGCCAACCTCATCCCAAAAGAGTGCTGTTCGACACTTTCGGCCATACAGAGCTTCGTATGGGGGCATTCCAATGCTTGAATGATAACTGTTGTTATAAGCGAACTCCACCAAAGTCACGTACTTATCCTAGCTACCTCCCAAATTCAACACCACTGCACGTAACATGTCTTCTAGTGTCTGTATAGTTCTCTCTGACTGTCCATCAGTCTGTGGATGAAACGAGGTACTGAATAGTAATTTTGTACCTAGCGCTTTCTGCAGACTAGGCCAAAAACGGGAAGTGAATCTTGGATCACGGTCAGATATGATTGGCACTGGTACTCCGTGCAATCTCACGATCTCATCGACATATAACTTGGCAAGTTTCTCTAAAGATTTGTTGGTATGCACTGGAAGGAAATGTGCCGATTTCGTCAGATGATCGACAATGACCCAAATTGAGTCATGACCCTTTTGGGTTCGAGGTAAACCAGAAACAAAATCCATTGTGACGTTTTCCCATTTCCACTCAGGAATAGGTAGTGGTTGAAGCATGCCGGCTGGTTTTTGGTGTTCCGCTTTAATATGTTGGCAAGATAAGCACTTTGATACAAATTCAGTAGTGTCCCGTTTCATACCTGGCCACCAATAATGCTCCCGAAGTGTTCTATACATTTTGGTACTACCAGGATGCATAGCATAGGCTGAAGAATGGGCTTCCTCAAGAATAGCTCTACGAACATCAAGTTCTGATGGAACACAAACACGATTTTTAAAAGTAAGAAGTCCATCATCCCGAATTTGATATTCTGTTTCTTTTCCTTGATTTAGCTTCGCCATCTTCTGTTGTAAATAAACATCGTGTGATTGTCTTTCTCGAATTTTCTCGAACAAGGTAGGTCTAATCTCGAATTTGGCGATTAAGGCAGAATCATTAGACTTTTTACAATCGAGCGAAATGTGTAAAGATTTAAATTGCTCCAACATAGGAAGATAAAAAGATTGAATTGAAGCAAGTGAGGTAGAAGACTTTCTACTCAGAGCATCTGCAACAACGTTTGCCTTGCCAGGATGATAATCGATGACTAAGTCATAGTCACTAATCAACTCCATCCATCGCCTTTGCCTGAGGTTGAGCTCCTTTTGCGTGGTGATATACTTTAAGCTCTTGTGATCAGTGAAAACCCGACAAGTTGCACCATACAGATAGTGCCTCCATATCTTCAATGCAAAGATGATTGCAGCCAACTCTAAATCATGTGTAGGATAATTTTCTTCGTTCTTCTTGAATTGCCTTGAAGCGTAGGCAATAACATTTCCTTCTTACATGAGAACGCATCCTAATCCTTGTCTCGAGGCGTCGCTATAAATGGTAAATTCTCCAATCGCTGGGTCTGGCAAAGCAAGAATAGGAGCTGAAATGAGTCGTCTTTTCAATTCTTGAAATGCTTCCTCGCATTCTTCACTCCATTCAAATTTTACCCCTTTCCGAGTCAATTTAGTCAAAGATGAAGCCAATAACGAAAAGTCTTTGACAAACCGTCGATAATATCCAGCTAATCCCAGAAAACTACGAATCTCTGTCACGTTCTTTGGACGCTCCCAATCTAGTATAGCTTGAATCTTCACTGGATCGACGTAGATTCCTTCTTTAGAAATGTGATGACCCAAAAAGCTTACCTCGCGAAGCCAAAATTCACACTTCGAGAATTTAGCATAAAGCTGATTTTCTCTGAGAATGTTCAGAGCAATTCTTAGATGATGAGAATGCTCGTCGTCCGATTTAGAATAAATAAGAATGTCATCAATGAAGATAATGATAAACTTATCTAAGTACGGCCGAAAGACCCGATTCATAAGATCCATAAAAGCTGCAGGAGCATTTGTGAGTCCAAAAGGCATAACACAGAATTCAAAATGACCGTATCTGGTTCGAAAAGCAGACTTAGGGATATCAGATTCCCTGATCTTGAGTTGGTGATAACCGGATCGCAAATCAATTTTTGAGAACACAGCTGCTCCTTGCAATTGATCAAACAGATCATCGATTCTTGGAAGAGGATATTTGTTCTTGATTGTCACCTTGTTCAATTGACGGTAGTCGACACATAGACGAAGTGATCCATCTTTCTTCTTGACAAAAAGAACTGGAGCACCCCATGGAGATGTGCTAGGTCGTATGAAACCCTTCTCCAATAATTCCCCAAGTTGTGTCTGGAGTTCCTTAAGCTCAGCAGGCGACATTCGATATGGAGTAATCGATATAGGTGTGATTCCAGGAAGTGCGTCAATGAAAAAATCAATCTCTCGATTCGGAGGTTGTCCTGGTAAGTCTTCGGGAAAGACATCAGGAAATTCATTCACGATTGGGATGTCATCTAGTTTAGTTTCAGAAAGAGAAGTATCGATGACAAATGCCAAGAATGCCTCACAACCCTTACGCATTAATTTATGCGCAGTCAACATTGAAATAAAAGAGAGGGATCTCATTTGAAGTTTACCCTCAAAAACAAGTTCTGAGAATCCTGGTCTACGAAAAATAACAAGCTTCTCGTGGCAATCGAGAATTGCATGATGAGAAGAAAGCCAATCCATGCCAAGAATAACATCAAGATCAATCAAAGGCAATGGTATCAATTCAGCCTCTAAAATGACATCTTTGATCTTCAATGGACAACCAAGGAATACCGAATCACGAATTAGACGCTCTCCAAGAGGGGTATGAACGATGATTCCAGGTGACAAATGAGAGATAGGATAATCTAAGATCGCAGTAAGATCATCTCGGATATAAGACCTATCAGAACCTGGGTCAAATAAAGCGTAGACCTGATGGTCTCCCACAAACACATGGCCTAAAGAAGCAATATTAGGTGAGATTGTGATTTAAAAATTTGAAAAGATAGAATTTCTTACGAATGTTTTATTCGTAATCAAGTGGCATAACAAGGCGGGGTTAGATTTAGCATGTGAAAATACTCAAATTATAAATTACCTGTCACAACCTTCGGATCTGAGCGAGCCTCTTCTTGGGAAATATGAAATACTCTAGTTTGCTTCCTTCCTTGCATAGATGATTGAGTACTAGGGCCGCTTGAGGCATCGGGCACTCTGGTAACTGCAGATCGAGTATCTCTGGGTGTAGAATATGTTAGTTTACCACGAAGCTGACCAGAACCCTGACTGCTCGTTCCCATAAGCTGAGGACAAGAACTTCGCATATGCCCCGGCTGTCGACACTGAAAACATACTTGAGGAGCCTTACAGGGGCCGTCATGATATTTTAGGCAATTCTGGCACTTGCGATTTTCACCAACCGATCCCGAGACATTGCTCCCACCTCTACTAAACTGCTCCCGAGGTTGAGGAAAACTAATAGATGCCGAACTTGGTGCGCCACGCTAAGATCCCACACCCCTATACACCTTCGATGCATTTCCTGGAAATGCGCTCCCTTGCCTTTTCTTTTGAGATCGTTCTGCAAGCTTATGTCTCGCCTGAACTAAACCTTCTAGCCTCAGGGCTTCTTCTACGAGATCGTCAAGACTCTCGTACTTGTCTCCGGACTTGATGCGATCTCGAATATTTAAATTAAGACCATCTTCAAATCTCTTGCATAAGTCTCTCGTCGTATATGACTCAGGAGCGAATTCTCGCAATTCCAGAAATTTGCTTTCGTACTCAACGACCGACATAATGCCTTGAAAGAGGTTGAAGAACTCCTTTATCTTCTGATCCTTGATGTACTAAGAGAAGTATCGATCTTTGAATCATTCCACAAAGATAGCCCACGTAATAGTAACCGAAGATGTCTCTTTTAGATTCTGCCACCATCGTCGTGCATCTGGGCCTAACAACTTGGTCGCAATGACCACACGATAACATTCTTCAATCATCAAGGTGTCAAAGGTCTCTGTAATCTCCTTTAACCATGCCCCCGCTTTAGAAGCATCTCTTGCGCCGTCAAATTTCGAAGTCCCCATGTTTTCAACTGCTTTCACCAAATCAGGTATAAAAAGTGCACCTCGAGAAGCAGAACCTCCTAAAGCCATTTCTGGAGTAAAAACTGGTACATTAGATGTAGGTCGAATCGATTCATTAGCACGAAGAACCTCTTCAGTGACAGTCGTAGTTGTATGAGCCGTTGTAGGTGGTGGAACACCATGTATTCGAATGTGATCATAATACAATTGGTACTGCTCGGGTGTCATCATGTGCTCAACCCGCAACTGGGCCCGTGGTTGCTCTTCCTGGGAAACTGGCACCCTATGATCAGAATCGATAGGGTCCGTAACCGTCGGA
This sequence comes from Pogostemon cablin, assembly GCA_023678885.1. Taxonomy (NCBI): domain Eukaryota; kingdom Viridiplantae; phylum Streptophyta; class Magnoliopsida; order Lamiales; family Lamiaceae; genus Pogostemon; species Pogostemon cablin. The sequence continues at coordinate 103,732 of JAHCLQ010000408.1, forward strand.
GGAATGACATGATCAGAAGAAACATGTCCTCGAGGTCCACGAGGAACAGAAGAGAGTAGAGGACTCGGAGGATCACGAGGAGCGTGTCCTCGACCTCGACGACGAACTGGAGGTGCCATAATGACTGAAAGGAAGAAAGGAAAGAAAATACAAGGTCAACGTCAAGGCAATACGATACCTTAGGATGACATAGAAACAAAGTTGGACTCATTAGCTTGACACAAAAAGAATGAGAATCATAAAACCAGGCTCTGATACCAAGAAAGTTGTCACGCCCCGACCCCAGACAGAACGCGACAACCGCCACGTTAACCATAAATTTCGCAGAATGGGTGCACTCCACTCCACAAAGTTTATAGAAAACGTAAGGCTTGCTATCAAGTACCTGTAGAGCTGAACAACTGATAACAACGGGTACAACCCGAGGACATCATCTCAAAAAGTATCAACAAGGATTTACAAAGGTACAAAATACAACGGTGTAACTTAGTTTAAAGAAAATATACATGAACGATATAACATCGCGAAGGTACAAAAAGAACATCAAGGGGGTCACCAAATATAAACTATACAATCTCGCCAATGAATCCGTCAATTTACATAAAAGAGAAAGTACCCAAAACACGGATTGGATGACGAGCAAACGATAGGAAAACCTCCAACCAAAACGATATCAACAGCCTGAAAAGGAAAGAATGATGGGGGGTGAGCAAAACCACTAGCTCAGTGAGGTGATAGCCGGTCACCCCGACTCTTATACGAAGCATGTATTCCACTTGCGGTTCATAACATAAAATCCCACATTTCGTCCCACAATAACTATTTCTCACTCAGTATACATATTAATGAAAATAAAAACCTTAGTGCACATTTACGAATAACACAATTAGTTCAAACATGTTATCACATAAAAGACGCGTGGGTTGTCAATATCCTCCTAGAACTGAGCTCTCCGTCGAGAGACAGTCCAAGCCCGTCACCGTTACTCTAGATAAAATGCACATTAATATTCTTTCTCAACACGCCAAGTGCTAAAGTTCACAATTCAATATCGACGTGAATACTTGAAATGATCAAACATATAAACATATATGACATGCATGTCCCACACCGGTGACGTTGACTGAGTCTATAATAGACTAATCCATCTAACGATCACCCTCCAGAGTATCAGTATTTGGCAAATGGACAGGTGCCCCGTTAGATCTAACTCACCCGGGTTTGCCAATCCCGGGCAACTTGGTTGTCACTCTAACTCACCCGAACCGCGACAATTCGGGCTACTTAACCAATGTCGCTCCAACTCACCTGAACCGTGACCAATTCGGGCTACTTAACCTTGGTACCAGGCATACATATGCATGTGCATCATAAGATGAATAACGACTCAAGTTAGAGTCTTAATTGGCACACAAGAATAACCAGAAATCAAAATACTCATAAAATGGCTAACATGACTCTAACCAGAGCAATCGAGCCAATCAGGCTCTTTACCACATAACACAATACCAAATAATTTTCTTATCAATTAACTAAAACTAAAATAAATGCACATTTATCGAGGGTCCACACTTCCCACAAGAGAAGGCGTTCCCGAATTATCAACTCACAAGGAAGTGATTAACTCTCTCCGGAATCTGAAGTCGGTCCCTTGCCCTTCGTCGATGGTTCTTTACCTAGAAAGGAGATGAGCAATTAATGACAAATTAAATATAACTAACTATTAGCGTTAACATCCCTTTCATTGCTAAAAACAAATCCTAATTGAGTTCGAACGAGTCGATATTAAATAAAAATGGCATGTAACTCCTTAACATCAGTTCCCAATCCCATATAACCGTTTCAATACATTAACTAAACGAAACGATAAAAAAATAAGTTTGAATTCGACATAAAATTTCTGAAATTTTCCAGCTCAAAACCCCACAAAAATTACAAAATCATGGAAGAAGGAAGCTTAATTCACACACCACTTACCTCAAAACAACTTAGAAACCACCTAGAATGAGGGTTGTAAGGGAGAATTTGGTCAACAAGGGTTTCTCCTCTTCACTCTCTTCTTTCCCCTCTTTTGCTTTTCTTCTCCCGTTCTTCTCTTTTTTTTTTTTTAACTTTAGCCTTACTAATTATATATCAGGCCATTTAAGTGGGCTGAAACTTTGAGCCACAAAATAAATAAATAAATAAATAAGTTTGGGCTTTCTAAAAAAATCTAGTTGGGCTTAATTGGGCTGGCCTTTTGGGCTATAAAAATAAATAAATAGGTTTTAGGCTTTCTAAAAAAAATCTAGTTGGGCTTAATTGGGCTTGCCTTTTGGGCTATAAAAATAAATAAATAGGTTTTGGGCTTTCTAAAAAAAATCTAGTTGAACTAAGATATTATAGTTATGATCAACATTTCCTTCATTACGATGGATATTTCTTCATTTTGATGCACATTCGCATGTTATGATCACCATTTCCTTCGTTTCGATGCATATTCCTTCATTTTGATGCTCATTCGCTTGTTTTATGATCAACATTTCCTTCCTTTCGATGCATATTCCTTCATTTTGATGCTCATTCGCGTTTAATGATCAACATTTCCTTCGTTTGATGCATATTTCCTTCATTTTGATGCTCATTCGCTTGTTATGATCAACATTTCATTCGTTTCGATGCATATTCCTTCATTTTGATGCTCATTCACATGTGATGATCAACATTCCCTTCGTTTCGATGCATATTTCCTTCATTTTGATGCCAATTCGCTTTATATGATCATCGTTTCGATACATATTCCATCATTTTGATCCTTGTTCGCTTGATATTATCAATATTTCTTTCGCATCGATGCATATTTCCTTCATTTTGATGCTCATTCGCTTGTTATGATCAACATTTCCTTCGTTTCGATGCATATTTCCTTCATTTTGATGCCAATTAGCTTTATATGATCATTGTTTCGATACACATTCCGTCATTTTGATCCTCATTCGCTTGTTATTATCAACATTTCCTTTGCTTCGATGCATATTTCCTTCATTTTGATGCCCATTCGCTTGATATGATCAACATTTCCTTCATTTCGTTGCAAATTCCTTCATTTTGATTCTCATTCGCATGTTAAGATCAACATTTCCTTCGTTACGAAGTATATTTCCTTCATTTTGATTCTCATTCGCTTGTTATATGATCAACATTTCCTTCATTTCGATGCATATTTCTTCATTTTGATGCTCATTCACGTGCTATGATCAACATTTCCTTCGTTTCGATGCATATTTCCTTCATTTTGATGCTCATTCGCTTGTTATGATCAACATTTCCTTCGTTTCGATACATATTCCTCCATTTTAATGCTCATTCGCTTGTTATGATCAACATTTTCTTTGTTTCAATGCATATTTCTTTCATTTTGATGCTCATTCGCATGTTATGATCAACATTTTCTTCGTTTCGATACAAATTTCCTTCATTTTTATGCTCATCCGCTTGTTATGATCAACGTTTACTTCGTTTCGATGCAAATTCCTTCATTTTTATGTTCATTGACTTGTTATGATCAACATTTCCTTTGTTTCGATGCATATTTCCTTTATTTTGATGTTCATTCGCTTGTCATGATCAACATTTCCTTCATTTCGATGCATATTCCTTCATTTTGATGTTCATTCGCTTGTTGTGATCAATATTTCCTTCGTTTCGACGCATATTTCCTTTATTTTGATGCTCATTCGCTTGTTATGATCAACATTTTCTTTGTTTCGATGCATATTCCTTCATTTTTATGCTCATTCGCTTGTTATGATCAACATTTCCCTCATTTCGATGCAAATTACTTCATTTGATTCTCATTCGCATGTTATTATTAACGTTTCCTTCATTTCGAAGCATGTTCCCTTCATTTTGATGCTCATTCGCATGTTTTATGATCAACATTTCCTTCATTTCGATGCATATTCCTTCATTTTGATGCTCATTTGCGTGTTATGATCAACATTTCCTTCGTTTGATGCATATTTCTTCATTTTGATGCTCATTCGCTTGTTATGATCAACATTACATTCGTTTCGATGCATATTCCTTCATTTTGATGCTCATTGACATGTTATGATCAACATTTCCTTCATTTCCATGCATATTTCCTTCATTTTGATGCCAATTCGCTTTATATTATCATCGTTTCGATACATATTCCATCATTTTGATCATCGTTCGCTTGATATTATCAATATTTCCTTCGCTTCGATGCATATTTCCTTCATTTTGATGCTTATTCGCTTGTTATGATCAACATTTCCTTCGTTTCGATGCATATTTCCTTCATTTTGATGCCAATTAGCTTTATATGATCATTGTTTCGATACATATTCCGTCATTTTGATCCTCTTTCGCTTGTTATTTTCAACATTTCCTTCGCTTCTATGCATATTTCCTTCATTTTGATGCCCATTCGCTTGATATGATCAACATTTCCTTCGTTTCGATGCATATTCCTTCATTTTGATTCTCATTCGTATGTTATGATCAACGTTTCCTTCGTTTCGATGCATATTTCCATCATTTTGATGCTCATTCGCTTGTTATGATCAACATTTCCTTCGTTTCGATGCATATTCCTGCATTTTAATATTCATTCGCTTGTTATGATCATAATTTTCTTTGTTTCGATGCATATTCCTTCATTTTGATGCTCATTCGCATGTTATGATCAACAATTTTTTCTTTTCGATGCATATTTCTTTCATTTTTATGCTCATTCGCATGTTATGATCAACGTTTACTTCATTTCGATGCATATTCCTTTATTTTGACGCTCATTGGCTTGTTATGATCAACATTTCCTTCGTTTCAATGCATATTTCCTTTATTTTGACGATCATTCGCATGTTATGATCAACATTTCCTTCGTTTCGATGCATATTTCCTTCATTTTGATGCTCATTCATTTGTTATGATCAATATTTCTTTCGTTATGACACATATTTTCTTCATTTTGATGCCCGTTCGCTTGTTATATGATCAAGTTTTGATGCATATTCCTTCATTTTGATGCTCATTCGCATGTTATAACCAACATTTACTTTGTTTCGATACATATTTCCTTCATTTTGATGCCCATTAGCTTGTTATGACAAACATTTACTTTGTTTCGATTCATATTCCTTAATTTTAATATTCATTCGCTAGTATTATCAACATTTTCTTCGTTTCGATGCATATTCCTTAATTTTTTGCTCATTCGCCTTTTATGAACAACTTTTCCTTCGTTTCGATGCATATTCCCTTAATTTTGATGCTAAATCACTTGTTATGATCAATATTTCTTTCCTTTTGATGCATATTCCTTCATTTTGATTATCATTTGCTTGTTATGATCAACATTTCCTTCATTACGATGGATATTTCTTCATTTTGATGCACATTCGCATGTTATGATCACCATTTCCTTCGTTTCGATGCATATTCCTTCATTTTGATGCTCATTCGCTTGTTTTATGATCAACATTTCCTTCATTTCGATGCATATTCCTTCATTTTGATGCTCATTCGCGTGTTATGATCAACATTTCCTTCGTTTGATGCATATTTCCTTCATTTTGATGCTCATTCGCTTGTTATGATCAACATTTCATTCGTTTCGATGCATATTCCTTCATTTTGATGCTCATTCACATGTTATGATCAACATTTCCTTCGTTTCGATGCATATTTCCTTCATTTTGATGCCAATTCGCTTTATATGATCATCATTTCGATACATATTCCGTCATTTTGATCCTCGTTCGCTTGATATTATCAATATTTCTTTCGCTTCGATGCATATTCCTTCATTTTTATGCTCATTCGCTTGTTATGATCAACATTTCCCTCATTTCGATGCAAATTACTTCATTTGATTCTCATTCGCATGTTATTATTAACGTTTCCTTCATTTCGAAGCATGTTACCTTCATTTTGATGCTCATTCGCTTGTTTTATAATCAACATTTCCTTCATTTCGATGCATATTCCTTCATTTTGATGCTCATTTGCGTGTTATGATCAACATTTCCTTCGTTTGATGCATATTTCTTCATTTTGATGCTCATTCGCTTGTTATGATCAACATTACATTCGTTTCGATGCATATTCCTTCATTTTGATGCTCATTGATATGTTATGATCAACATTTCCTTCGTTTCGATGCATATTTCCTTCATTTTGATGCCAATTCGCTTTATATTATCATCGTTTCGATACATATTCCATCATTTTGATCATCGTTCGCTTGATATTATCAATATTTCCTTCGCTTCGATGCATATTTCCTTCATTTTGATGCTTATTCGCTTATTATGATCAACATTTCCTTCGTTTCGATGCATATTTCCTTCATTTTGATGCCAATTAGCTTTATATGATCATTGTTTCGATACATATTCCGTCATTTTGATCCTCTTTCGCTTGTTATTTTCAACATTTCCTTTGCTTCTATGCATATTTCCTTCATTTTGATGCCCATTCGCTTGATATGATCAACATTTCCTTCGTTTCGATGCAAATTCTTTTATTTTGATTTTCATTCGTATGTTATGATCAACGTTTCCTTCGTTACGAAGTATATTTCCTTCATTTTGATTCTCATTCGCTTGTTATATGATCAACATTTCCTTCGTTTCGATGCATATTCCTTCATTTTGATGCTCATTCACGTGTTATGATCAACATTTCCTTCGTTTCGATGCATATTTCCATCATTTTGATGCTCATTCGCTTGTTATGATCAACATTTCCTTCGTTTCAATACATATTCCTGCATTTTAATATTCATTCGCTTGTTATGATCAACATTTTCTTTGTTTCGATGCATATTCCTTCATTTTGATGCTCATTCGCATGTTATGATCAACAATTTTTTCTTTTCGATGCATATTGTTTTCATTTTTATGCTCATTCGCATGTTATGATCAACGTTTACTTCATTTCGATGCATATTCCTTTATTTTGACGCTCATTGGCTTGTTATGATCAACATTTCCTTCGTTTCAATGCATATTTCCTTTATTTTGACGATCATTCGCATGTTATGATCAACATTTCCTTCGTTTCGATGCATATTTCCTTCATTTTGATGCTCATTCATTTGTTATGATCAATATTTCTTTCGTTATGACACATATTTTCTTCATTTTGATGCCCGTTCGCTTGTTATATGATCAAGTTTTGATGCATATTCCTTTATTTTGATGCTCATTCGCATGTTATAACCAACATTTACTTCGTTTCGATACATATTTCCTTCATTTTGATGCCCATTAGCTTGTTATGACAAACATTTACTTTGTTTCGATTCATATTCCTTAATTTTAATGTTCATTCGCTAGTATTATCAACATTTTCTTCGTTTCGATGCATATTCCTTAATTTTATTGCTCATTCGCCTTTTATGAACAACTTTTCCTTTGTTTCGATGCATATTCCCTTAATTTTGATGCTAAATCACTTGTTATGATCAATATTTCTTTCCTTTCGATGCATATTCCTTCATTTTGATTATCATTTGCTTGTTATGATCAACATTTCCTTCATTACGATGGATATTTCTTCATTTTGATGCACATTCGCATGTTATGATCACCATTTCCTTCGTTTCGATGCATATTCCTTCATTTTGATGCTCATTCGCTTGTTTTATGATCAACATTTCCTTCATTTCGATGCATATTCCTTCATTTTGATGCTCATTCACGTGTTATGATCAACATTTCCTTCGTTTGATGCATATTTCCTTCATTTTGATGCTCATTCACTTGTTATGATCAACATTTCATTCGTTTCGATGCATATTCCTTCATTTTGATGCTCATTCACATGTTATGATCAACATTTCCTTCGTTTCGATGCATATTTCCTTCATTTTGATGCCAATTCGCTTTATATGATCATCGTTTCAATACATATTCCGTCATTTTGATCCTCGTTCGCTTGATATTATCAATATTTCTTTCGCATCGATGCATATTCCTTCATTTTTATGCTCATTCGCTTGTTATGATCAACATTTCCCTCATTTCGATGCAAATTACTTCATTTGATTCTCATTCGCATGTTATTATTAACGTTTCCTTCATTTCGAAGCATGTTCCCTTCATTTTGATGCTCATTCGCTTGTTTTATGATCAACATTTCCTTCATTTCGATGCATATTCCTTCATTTTGATGCTCATTTGCGTGTTATGATCAACATTTCCTTCGTTTGATGCATATTTCTTCATTTTGATGCTCATTCGCTTGTTATGATCAACATTACATTCGTTTCGATGCATATTCCTTCATTTTGATGCTCATTGACATGTTATGATCAACATTTCCTTCGTTTCCATGCATATTTCCTTCATTTTGATGCCAATTCGCTTTATATTATCATCGTTTCGATACATATTCCACTATTTTGATCATCGTTCGCTTGATATTATCAATATATCCTTCGCTTCGATGCATATTTCTTTCATTTTGATGCTTATTCGCTTGTTATGATCAACATTTTCTTCGTTTCGATGCATATTTCCTTTATTTTGATGCCAATTAGCTTTATATGATCATTGTTTCGATACATATTCCGTCATTTTGATCCTCTTTCGCTTGTTATTTTCAACATTTCCTTCGCTTCTATGCATATTTCCTTCATTTTGATGCCCATTCGCTTGATATGATCAACATTTCCTTCGTTTCGATGCAAATTCCTTTATTTTGATTCTCATTCGTATGTTATGATCAACGTTTCCTTTGTTACGAAGTATATTTCCTTCATTTTGATTCTCATTCGCTTGTTATATGATCAACATTTCCTTCGTTTCGATGCATATTCCTTCATTTTGATGCTCATTCACGTGTTATGATCAACATTTCCTTCGTTTCGATGCATATTTCCATCATTTTGATGCTCATTCGCTTGTTATGATCAACATTTCCTTCGTTTCGATACATATTCCTGCATTTTAATATTCATTCGCTTGTTATGATCAATATTTTCTTTGTTTCGATGCATATTCCTTCATTTTGATGCTCATTCGCATGTTATGATCAACAATTTTTTCTTTTCGATGCATATTTCTTTCATTTTTATGCTCATTCGCATGTTATGATCAACGTTTACTTCATTTCGATGCATATTCCTTTATTTTGACGCTCATTGGCTTGTTATGATCAACATTTCCTTCGTTTCAATGCATATTTCCTTTATTTTGACGATCATTCGCATGTTATGATCAACATTTCCTTCGTTTCGATGCATATTTCCTTCATTTTGATGCTCATTCATTTGTTATGATCAATATTTCTTTCGTTATGACACATATTTTCTTCATTTTGATGCCCGTTCGCTTGTTATATGATCAAGTTTTGATGCATATTCCTTCATTTTGATGCTCATTCGCATGTTATAACCAACATTTACTTCGTTTCGATACATATTTCCTTCATTTTGATGCCCATTAGCTTGTTATGACAAACATTTACTTTGTTTCGATTCATATTCCTTAATTTTAATATTCATTCGCTAGTATTATCAACATTTTCTTCGTTTCGATGCATATTCCTTAATTTTTTGCTCATTCGCCTTTTATGAACAACTTTTCCTTCGTTTCGATGCATATTCCCTTAATTTTGATGCTAAATCACTTGTTATGATCAATATTTCTTTCCTTTTGATGCATATTCCTTCATTTTGATTATCATTTGCTTGTTATGATCAACATTTCCTTCATTACGATGGATATTTCTTCATTTTGATGCACATTCGCATGTTATGATCACCATTTCCTTCGTTTCGATGCATATTCCTTCATTTTGATGCTCATTCGCTTGTTTTATGATCAACATTTCCTTCATTTCGATGCATATTCCTTCATTTTGATGCTCATTCGCGTGTTATGATCAACATTTCCTTCGTTTGATGCATATTTCCTTCATTTTGATGCTCATTCGCTTGTTATGATCAACATTTCATTCGTTTCGATGCATATTCCTTCATTTTGATGCTCATTCACATGTTATGATCAACATTTCCTTCGTTTCGATGCATATTTCCTTCATTTTGATGCCAATTCGCTTTATATGATCATCATTTCGATACATATTCCGTCATTTTGATCCTCGTTCGCTTGATATTATCAATATTTCTTTCGCTTCGATGCATATTCCTTCATTTTTATGCTCATTCGCTTGTTATGATCAACATTTCCCTCATTTCGATGCAAATTACTTCATTTGATTCTCATTCGCATGTTATTATTAACGTTTCCTTCATTTCGAAGCATGTTACCTTCATTTTGATGCTCATTCGCTTGTTTTATAATCAACATTTCCTTCATTTCGATGCATATTCCTTCATTTTGATGCTCATTTGCGTGTTATGATCAACATTTCCTTCGTTTGATGCATATTTCTTCATTTTGATGCTCATTCGCTTGTTATGATCAACATTACATTCGTTTCGATGCATATTCCTTCATTTTGATGCTCATTGATATGTTATGATCAACATTTCCTTCGTTTCGATGCATATTTCCTTCATTTTGATGCCAATTCGCTTTATATTATCATCGTTTCGATACATATTCCATCATTTTGATCATCGTTCGCTTGATATTATCAATATTTCCTTCGCTTCGATGCATATTTCCTTCATTTTGATGCTTATTCGCTTATTATGATCAACATTTCCTTCGTTTCGATGCATATTTCCTTCATTTTGATGCCAATTAGCTTTATATGATCATTGTTTCGATACATATTCCGTCATTTTGATCCTCTTTCGCTTGTTATTTTCAACATTTCCTTTGCTTCTATGCATATTTCCTTCATTTTGATGCCCATTCGCTTGATATGATCAACATTTCCTTCGTTTCGATGCAAATTCCTTTATTTTGATTTTCATTCGTATGTTATGATCAACGTTTCCTTCGTTACGAAGTATATTTCCTTCATTTTGATTCTCATTCGCTTGTTATATGATCAACATTTCCTTCGTTTCGATGCATATTCCTTCATTTTGATGCTCATTCACGTGTTATGATCAACATTTCCTTCGTTTCGATGCATATTTCCATCATTTTGATGCTCATTCGCTTGTTATGATCAACATTTCCTTCGTTTCAATACATATTCCTGCATTTTAATATTCATTCGCTTGTTATGATCAACATTTTCTTTGTTTCGATGCATATTCCTTCATTTTGATGCTCATTCGCATGTTATGATCAACAATTTTTTCTTTTCGATGCATATTGTTTTCATTTTTATGCTCATTCGCATGTTATGATCAACGTTTACTTCATTTCGATGCATATTCCTTTATTTTGACGCTCATTGGCTTGTTATGATCAACATTTCCTTCGTTTCAATGCATATTTCCTTTATTTTGACGATCATTCGCATGTTATGATCAACATTTCCTTCGTTTCGATGCATATTTCCTTCATTTTGATGCTCATTCATTTGTTATGATCAATATTTCTTTCGTTATGACACATATTTTCTTCATTTTGATGCCCGTTCGCTTGTTATATGATCAAGTTTTGATGCATATTCCTTTATTTTGATGCTCATTCGCATGTTATAACCAACATTTACTTCGTTTCGATACATATTTCCTTCATTTTGATGCCCATTAGCTTGTTATGACAAACATTTACTTTGTTTCGATTCATATTCCTTAATTTTAATGTTCATTCGCTAGTATTATCAACATTTTCTTCGTTTCGATGCATATTCCTTAATTTTATTGCTCATTCGCCTTTTATGAACAACTTTTCCTTTGTTTCGATGCATATTCCCTTAATTTTGATGCTAAATCACTTGTTATGATCAATATTTCTTTCCTTTCGATGCATATTCCTTCATTTTGATTATCATTTGCTTGTTATGATCAACATTTCCTTCATTACGATGGATATTTCTTCATTTTGATGAACATTCGCATGTTATGATCACCATTTCCTTCGTTTCGATGCATATTCCTTCATTTTGATGCTCATTCGCTTGTTTTATGATCAACATTTCCTTCATTTCGATGCATATTCCTTCATTTTGATGCTCATTCGCGTGTTATGATCAACATTTCCTTCGTTTGATGCATATTTCCTTCATTTTGATGCTCATTCACTTGTTATGATCAACATTTCATTCGTTTCGATGCATATTCCTTCATTTTGATGCTCATTCACATGTTATGATCAACATTTCCTTCGTTTCGATGCATATTTCCTTCATTTTGATGCCAATTCGCTTTATATGATCATCGTTTCAATACATATTCCGTCATTTTGATCCTCGTTCGCTTGATATTATCAATATTTCTTTCGCATCGATGCATATTCCTTCATTTTTATGCTCATTCGCTTGTTATGATCAACATTTCCCTCATTTCGATGCAAATTACTTCATTTGATTCTCATTCGCATGTTATTATTAACGTTTCCTTCATTTCGAAGCATGTTCCCTTCATTTTGATGCTCATTCGCTTGTTTTATGATCAACATTTCCTTCATTTCGATGCATATTCCTTCATTTTGATGCTCATTTGCGTGTTATGATCAACATTTCCTTCGTTTGATGCATATTTCTTCATTTTGATGCTCATTCGCTTGTTATGATCAACATTACATTCGTTTCGATGCATATTCCTTCATTTTGATGCTCATTGACATGTTATGATCAACATTTCCTTCGTTTCGATGCATATTTCCTTCATTTTGATGCCAACTCGCTTTATATTATCATCGTTTCGATACATATTCCATCATTTTGATCATCGTTCGCTTGATATTATCAATATTTCCTTCGCTTCGATGCATATTTCCTTCATTTTGATGCTTATTCGCTTATTATGATCAACATTTCCTTCGTTTCGATGCATATTTCCTTCATTTTGATGCCAATTAGCTTTATATGATCATTGTTTCGATACATATTCCGTCATTTTGATCCTCTTTCGCTTGTTATTTTCAACATTTCCTTTGCTTCTATGCATATTTCCTTCATTTTGATGCCCATTCGCTTGATATGATCAACATTTCCTTCGTTTCGATGCAAATTCCTTTATTTTGATTTTCATTCGTATGTTATGATCAACGTTTCCTTCGTTACGAAGTATATTTCCTTCATTTTGATTCTCATTCGCTTGTTATATGATCAACATTTCCTTCGTTTCGATGCATATTCCTTCATTTTGATGCTCATTCACGTGTTATGATCAACATTTCCTTCGTTTCGATGCATATTTCCATCATTTTGATGCTCATTCGCTTGTTATGATCAACATTTCCTTCGTTTCAATACATATTCCTGCATTTTAATATTCATTCGCTTGTTATGATCAACATTTTCTTTGTTTCGATGCATATTCCTTCATTTTGATGCTCATTCGCATGTTATGATCAACAATTTTTTCTTTTCGATGCATATTGTTTTCATTTTTATGCTCATTCGCATGTTATGATCAACGTTTACTTCATTTCGATGCATATTCCTTTATTTTGACGCTCATTGGCTTGTTATGATCAACATTTCCTTCGTTTCAATGCATATTTCCTTTATTTTGACGATCATTCGCATGTTATGATCAACATTTCCTTCGTTTCGATGCATATTTCCTTCATTTTGATGCTCATTCATTTGTTATGATCAATATTTCTTTCGTTATGACACATATTTTCTTCATTTTGATGCCCGTTCGCTTGTTATATGATCAAGTTTTGATGCATATTCCTTTATTTTGATGCTCATTCGCATGTTATAACCAACATTTACTTCGTTTCGATACATATTTCCTTCATTTTGATGCCCATTAGCTTGTTATGACAAACATTTACTTTGTTTCGATTCATATTCCTTAATTTTAATGTTCATTCGCTAGTATTATCAACATTTTCTTCGTTTCGATGCATATTCCTTAATTTTATTGCTCATTCGCCTTTTATGAACAACTTTTCCTTTGTTTCGATGCATATTCCCTTAATTTTGATGCTAAATCACTTGTTATGATCAATATTTCTTTCCTTTCGATGCATATTCCTTCATTTTGATTATCATTTGCTTGTTATGATCAACATTTCCTTCATTACGATGGATATTTCTTCATTTTGATGAACATTCGCATGTTATGATCACCATTTCCTTCGTTTCGATGCATATTCCTTCATTTTGATGCTCATTCGCTTGTTTTATGATCAACATTTCCTTCATTTCGATGCATATTCCTTCATTTTGATGCTCATTCGCGTGTTATGATCAACATTTCCTTCGTTTGATGCATATTTCCTTCATTTTGATGCTCATTCACTTGTTATGATCAACATTTCATTCGTTTCGATGCATATTCCTTCATTTTGATGCTCATTCACATGTTATGATCAACATTTCCTTCGTTTCGATGCATATTTCCTTCATTTTGATGCCAATTCGCTTTATATGATCATCGTTTCAATACATATTCCGTCATTTTGATCCTCGTTCGCTTGATATTATCAATATTTCTTTCGCATCGATGCATATTCCTTCATTTTTATGCTCATTCGCTTGTTATGATCAACATTTCACTCATTTCGATGCAAATTACTTCATTTGATTCTCATTCGCATGTTATTATTAACGTTTCCTTCATTTCGAAGCATGTTCCCTTCATTTTGATGCTCATTCGCTTGTTTTATGATCAACATTTCCTTCATTTCGATGCATATTCCTTCATTTTGATGCTCATTTGCGTGTTATGATCAACATTTCCTTCGTTTGATGCATATTTCTTCATTTTGATGCTCATTCGCTTGTTATGATCAACATTACATTCGTTTCGATGCATATTCCTTCATTTTGATGCTCATTGACATGTTATGATCAACATTTCCTTCGTTTCCATGCATATTTCCTTCATTTTGATGCCAATTCGCTTTATATTATCATCGTTTCGATACATATTCCACCATTTTGATCATCGTTCGCTTGATATTATCAATATATCCTTCGCTTCGATGCATATTTCTTTCATTTTGATGCTTATTCGCTTGTTATGATCAACATTTTCTTCGTTTCGATGCATATTTCCTTTATTTTGATGCCAATTAGCTTTATATGATCATTGTTTCGATACATATTCCGTCATTTTGATCCTCTTTCGCTTGTTATTTTCAACATTTCCTTCGCTTCTATGCATATTTCCTTCATTTTGATGCCCATTCGCTTGATATGATCAACATTTCCTTCGTTTCGATGCAAATTCCTTTATTTTGATTCTCATTCGTATGTTATGATCAACGTTTCCTTTGTTACGAAGTATATTTCCTTCATTTTGATTCTCATTCGCTTGTTATATGATCAACATTTCCTTCGTTTCGATGCATATTCCTTCATTTTGATGCTCATTCACGTGTTATGATCAACATTTCCTTCGTTTCGATGCATATTTCCATCATTTTGATGCTCATTCGCTTGTTATGATCAACATTTCCTTCGTTTCGATACATATTCCTGCATTTTAATATTCATTCGCTTGTTATGATCAATATTTTCTTTGTTTCGATGCATATTCCTTCATTTTGATGCTCATTCGCATGTTATGATCAACAATTTTTTCTTTTCGATGCATATTTCTTTCATTTTTATGCTCATTCGCATGTTATGATCAACGTTTACTTCATTTCGATGCATATTCCTTTATTTTGACGCTCATTGGCTTATTATGATCAACATTTCCTTCGTTTCAATGCATATTTCCTTTATTTTGACGATCATTCGCATGTTATGATCAACATTTCCTTCGTTTCGATGCATATTTCCTTCATTTTGATGCTCATTCATTTGTTATGATCAATATTTCTTTCGTTATGACACATATTTTCTTCATTTTGATGCCCGTTCGCTTGTTATATGATCAAGTTTTGATGCATATTCCTTCATTTTGATGCTCATTCGCATGTTATAACCAACATTTACTTCGTTTCGATACATATTTCCTTCATTTTGATGCCCATTAGCTTGTTATGACAAACATTTACTTTGTTTCGATTCATATTCCTTAATTTCAATGTTCATTCGCTAGTATTATCAACATTTTCTTCGTTTCGATGCATATTCCTTAATTTTATTGCTCATTCGCCTTTTATGAACAACTTTCCTTCGTTTTGATGCATATTCCTTTAATTTTGATGCTAAATCACTTGTTATGATCAATATTTCTTTCCTTTCGACGCATATTCCTTCATTTTGATTATCATTTGCTTGTTATGATCAACATTTCCTTCATTACGATGGATATTTCTTCATTTTGATGCACATTCGCATGTTATGATCACCATTTCCTTCGTTTCGATGCATATTCCTTCATTTTGATGCTCATTCGCTTGTTTTATGATCAACATTTCCTTCCTTTCGATGCATATTCCTTCATTTTGATGCTCATTCGCGTGTTATGATCAACATTTCCTTAGTTTGATGCATATTTCCTTCATTTTGATGCTCATTCGCTTTTTATGATCAACATTTCATTCGTTTCGATGCATATTCCTTTATTTTGATGCTCATTCACATGTTATGATCAACATTTCCTTCGTTTCGATGCATATTTCCTTCATTTTGATGCCAATTCGCTTTATATGATCATCGTTTCGATACATATTCCGTCATTTTGATCCTCGTTCGCTTGATATTATCAATATTTCTTTCGCTTCGATGCATATTTCCTTCATTTTTATGCTCATTCGCTTGTTATGATCAACATTTCCCTCATTTCGATGCAAATTCCTTCATTTTAATTCTCATTTGCATGTTATTCTCAATGTTTCCTTCGTTTTGAAGCATATTCCCTTCATTTTGATGCTCATTCGCTTGTTTTATGATCAACATTTCCTTCATTTCGATGCATATTCCTTCATTTTGATGCTCATTCACGTGTTATGATCAACATTTCCTTCGTTTCGATGTATATTTCCATCATTTTGATGCTCATTCGCTTGTTATGATCAACATTTCCTTCGTTTCGATACATATTCCTGCATTTTAATATTCATTCGCTTGTTATGATCAACATTTTCTTTGTTTTGATGCATATTCCTTTATTTTGATGCTCATTCGCATGTTATGATCAACAATTTTTTCTTTTCGATGCATATTTCTTTCATTTTTATGCTCATCGCATGTTATGATCAACGTTTACTTCATTTCGATGCATATTCCTTTATTTTGACGCTCATTGGCTTGTTATGATCAACATTTCTTCGTTTCAATGCATATTTCCTTTATTTTGACGATCATTCGCATGTTATGATCAACATTTCCTTCGTTTCGATGCATATTTCCTTCATTTTGATGCTCATTCATTTGTTATGATCAATATTTCTTTCGTTATGACACATATTTTCTTCATTTTGATGCCCGTTCGCTTGTTATATGATCAAGTTTTGATGCATATTCCTTCATTTTGATGCTCATTCGCATGTTATAACCAACATTTACTTCGTTTCGATACATATTTCCTTCATTTTGATGCCCATTAGCTTGTTATGACAAACATTTACTTTGTTTCGATTCATATTCCTTAATTTTAATGTTCATTCGCTAGTATTATCAACATTTTCTTCGTTTCGATGCATATTCCTTAATTTTATTGCTCATTCGCCTTTTATGAACAACTTTTCCTTCGTTTCGATGCATATTCCCTTAATTTTGATGCTAAATCACTTGTTATGATCAATATTTCTTTCCTTTCGATGCATATTCCTTCATTTTGATTATCATTTGCTTGTTATGATCAACATTTCCTTCATTACGATGGATATTTCTTCATTTTGATGCACATTCGCATGTTATGATCACCATTTCCTTCGTTTCGATGCATATTCCTTCATTTTGATGCTCATTCGCTTGTTTTATGATCAACATTTCCTTCATTTCGATGCACATTCCTTCATTTTGATGCTCATTCGCGTGTTATGATCAACATTTCCTTCGTTTGATGCATATTTCCTTCATTTTGATGCTCATTCGCTTGTTATGATCAACATTTCATTCGTTTCGATGCATATTCCTTCATTTTGATGCTCATTCACATGTTATGATCAACATTTCCTTCGTTTCGATGCATATTTCCTTCATTTTGATGCCAATTCGCTTTATATGATCATCGTTTCGATACATATTCCGTCATTTTGATCCTCGTTCGCTTGATATTATCAATATTTCTTTCGCTTCGATGCATATTCCTTCATTTTTATGCTCATTCGCTTGTTATGATCAACATTTCCCTCATTTCGATGCAAATTACTTCATTTGATTCTCATTCGCATGTTATTATTAACGTTTCCTTCATTTAGAAGCATGTTCCCTTCATTTTGATGCTCATTCGCTTGTTTTATAATCAACATTTCCTTCATTTCGATGCATATTCCTTCATTTTGATGCTCATTTGCGTGTTATGATCAACATTTCCTTCGTTTGATGCATATTTCTTCATTTTGATGCTCATTCGCTTGTTATGATCAACATTACATTCGTTTCGATGCATATTCCTTCATTTTGATGCTCATTGACATGTTATGATCAACATTTCCTTCGTTTCCATGCATATTTCCTTCATTTTGATGCCAATTCGCTTTATATTATCATCGTTTCGATACATATTCCATCATTTTGATCATCGTTCGCTTGATATTATCAATATTTCCTTCGCTTCGATGCATATTTCCTTCATTTTGATGCTTATTCGCTTATTATGATCAACATTTCCTTCGTTTCGATGCATATTTCCTTCATTTTGATGCCAATTAGCTTTATATGATCATTGTTTCGATACATATTCCGTCATTTTGATCCTCTTTCGCTTGTTATTTTCAACATTTCCTTTGCTTCTATGCATATTTCCTTCATTTTGATGCCCATTCGCTTGATATGATCAACATTTCCTTCGTTTCGATGCAAATTCCTTTATTTTGATTCTCATTCGTATGTTATGATCAACGTTTCCTTCGTTACGAAGTATATTTCCTTCATTTTGATACTCATTCGCTTGTTATATGATCAACATTTCCTTCGTTTCGATGCATATTCCTTCATTTTGATGCTCATTCACGTGTTATGATCAACATTTCCTTCGTTTCGATGCATATTTCCATCATTTTGATGCTCATTCGCTTGTTATGATCAACATTTCCTTCGTTTCGATACATATTCCTGCATTTTAATATTCATTCGCTTGTTATGATCAACATTTTCTTTGTTTCGATGCATATTCCTTCATTTTGATGCTCATTCGCATGTTATGATCAACAATTTTTTCTTTTCGATGCATATTTTTTTCATTTTTATGCTCATTCGCATGTTATGATCAACGTTTACTTCATTTCGATGCATATTCCTTTATTTTGACGCTCATTGGCTTGTTATGATCAACATTTCCTTCGTTTCAATGCATATTTCCTTTATTTTGACGATCATTCGCATGTTATGATCAACATTTCCTTCGTTTCGATGCATATTTCCTTCATTTTGATGCTCATTCATTTGTTATGATCAATATTTCTTTCGTTATGACACATATTTTCTTCATTTTGATGCCCGTTCGCTTGTTATATGATCAAGTTTTGATGCATATTCCTTCATTTTGATGCTCATTCGCATGTTATAACCAACATTTACTTCGTTTCGATACATATTTCCTTCATTTTGATGCCCATTAGCTTGTTATGACAAACATTTACTTTGTTTCGATTCATATTCCTTAATTTTAATGTTCATTCGCTAGTATTATCAACATTTTCTTCGTTTCGATGCATATTCCTTAATTTTATTGCTCATTCGCCTTTTATGAACAACTTTTCCTTCGTTTCGATGCATATTCCCTTAATTTTGATGCTAAATCACTTGTTATGATCAATATTTCTTTCCTTTCGATGCATATTCCTTCATTTTGATTATCATTTGCTTGTTATGATCAACATTTCCTTCATTACGATGGATATTTCTTCATTTTGATGCACATTCGCATGTTATGATCACCATTTCCTTCGTTTCGATGCATATTCCTTCATTTTGATGCTCATTCGCTTGTTTTATGATCAACATTTTCTTCATTTCGATGCATATTCCTTCATTTTGATGCTCATTCGCGTGTTATGATCAACATTTCCTTCGTTTGATGCATATTTCCTTCATTTTGATGCTCATTCGCTTGTTATGATCAACATTTCATTCGTTTCGATGCATATTCCTTCATTTTGATGCTCATTCACATGTTATGATCAACATTTCCTTCGTTTCGATGCATATTTCCTTCATTTTGATGCCAATTCGATTTATATGATCATCGTTTCGATACATATTCCGTCATTTTGATCCTCGTTCGCTTGATATTATCAATATTTCTTTCGCTTCGATGCATATTCCTTCATTTTTATGCTCATTCGCTTGTTATGATCAACATTTCCCTCATTTCGATGCAAATTACTTCATTTGATTCTCATTCGCATGTTATAATTAATGTTTTCTTCATTTCGAAGCATGTTCCCTTCATTTTGATGCTCATTCGCTTGTTTTATGATCAACATTTCCTTCATTTCGATGCATATTCCTTCATTTTGATGCTCATTTGCGTGTTATGATCAACATTTCCTTCGTTTGATGCATATTTCTTCATTTTGATGCTCATTCGCTTGTTATGATCAACATTACATTCGTTTCGATGCATATTCCTTCATTTTGATGCTCATTGACATGTTATGATCAACATTTCCTTCGTTTCCATGCATATTTCCTTCATTTTGATGCCAATTCGCTTTATATTATCATCGTTTCGATACATATTCCACCATTTTGATCATCGCTCGCTTGATATTATCAATATATCCTTCGCTTCGATGCATATTTCTTTCATTTTGATGCTTATTCGCTTGTTATGATCAACATTTTCTTCGTTTCGATGCATATTTCCTTCATTTTGATGCAATTAGCTTTATATGATCATTGTTTCGATACATATTCCGTCATTTTGATCCTCTTTCGCTTGTTATTTTCAACATTTCCTTCGCTTCTATGCATATTTCCTTCATTTTGATGCCCATTCGCTTGATATGATCAACATTTCCTTCGTTTCGATGCAAATTCCTTTATTTTGATTCTCATTCGTATGTTATGATCAACGTTTCCTTCGTTACGAAGTATATTTCCTTCATTTTGATTCTCATTCGCTTGTTATATGATCAACATTTCCTTCGTTTCGATGCATATTCCTTCATTTTGATGCTCATTCACGTGTTATGATCAACATTTCCTTCGTTTCGATGCATATTTCCATCATTTTGATGCTCATTCGCTTGTTATGATCAACATTTCCTTCGTTTCGATACATATTCCTGCATTTTAATATTCATTCGCTTGTTATGATCAACATTTTCTTTGTTTCGATGCATATTCCTTCATTTTGATGCTCATTCGCATGTTATGATCAACAATTTTTTCTTTTCGATGCATATTTCTTTCATTTTTATGCTCATTCGCATGTTATGATCAACGTTTACTTCATTTCGATGCATATTCCTTTATTTTGACGCTCATTGGCTTATTATGATCAACATTTCCTTCGTTTCAATGCATATTTCCTTTATTTTGACGATCATTCGCATGTTATGATCAACATTTCCTTCGTTTCGATGCATATTTCCTTCATTTTGATGCTCATTCATTTGTTATGATCAATATTTCTTTCGTTATGACACATATTTTCTTCATTTTGATGCCCGTTCGCTTGTTATATGATCAAGTTTTGATGCATATTCCTTCATTTTGATGCTCATTCGCATGTTATAACCAACATTTACTTCGTTTCGATACATATTTCCTTCATTTTGATGCCCATTAGCTTGTTATGACAAACATTTACTTTGTTTCGATTCATATTCCTTAATTTCAATGTTCATTCGCTAGTATTATCAACATTTTCTTCGTTTCGATGCATATTCCTTAATTTTATTGCTCATTCGCCTTTATGAACAACTTTTCCTTCGTTTCGATGCATATTCCTTTAATTTTGATGCTAAATCACTTGTTATGATCAATATTTCTTTCCTTTCGACGTATATTCCTTCATTTTGATTATCATTTGCTTGTTATGATCAACATTTCCTTCATTACGATGGATATTTCTTCATTTTGATGCACATTCGCATGTTATGATCACCATTTCCTTCGTTTCGATGCATATTCCTTCATTTTGATGCTCATTCGCTTGTTTTATGATCAACATTTCCTTCCTTTCGATGCATATTCCTTCATTTTGATGCTCATTCGCGTGTTATGATCAACATTTCCTTAGTTTGATGCATATTTCCTTCATTTTGATGCTCGTTCGCTTTTTATGATCAACATTTCATTCGTTTCGATGCATATTCCTTTATTTTGATGCTCATTCACATGTTATGATCAACATTTCCTTCGTTTCGATGCATATTTCCTTCATTTTGATGCCAATTCGCTTTATATGATCATCGTTTCGATACATATTCCGTCATTTTGATCCTCGTTCGCTTGATATTATCAATATTTCTTTCGCTTCGATGCATATTTCCTTCATTTTTATGCTCATTCGCTTGTTATGATCAACATTTCCCTCATTTCGATGCAAATTCCTTCATTTTAATTCTCATTTGCATGTTATTCTCAATGTTTCCTTCGTTTTGAAGCATATTCCCTTCATTTTGATGCTCATTCGCTTGTTTTATGATCAACATTTCCTTCATTTCGATGCATATTCCTTCATTTTGATGCTCATTCACGTGTTATGATCAACATTTCCTTCGTTTCGATGCATATTTCCATCATTTTGATGCTCATTCGCTTGTTATGATCAACATTTCCTTCGTTTCGATACATATTCCTGCATTTTAATATTCATTCGCTTGTTATGAACAACATTTTCTTTGTTTTGATGCATATTCCTTCATTTTGATGCTCATTCGCATGTTATGATCAACAATTTTTTCTTTTCGATGCATATTTCTTTCATTTTTATGCTCATTCACATGTTATGATCAACGTTTACTTCATTTCGATGCATATACCTTTATTTTGACGCTCATTGGCTTGTTATGATCAACATTTCTTCGTTTCAATGCATATTTCCTTTATTTTGACGATCATTCGCATGTTATGATCAACATTTCCTTCGTTTCGATGCATATTTCCTTCATTTTGATGCTCATTCATTTGTTATGATCAATATTTCTTTCGTTATGACACATATTTTCTTCATTTTGATGCCCGTTCGCTTGTTATATGATCAAGTTTTGATGCATATTCCTTCATTTTGATGCTCATTCGCATGTTATAACCAACATTTACTTCGTTTCGATATATATTTCCTTCATTTTGATGCCCATTAGCTTGTTATGACAAACATTTACTTTGTTTCGATTCATATTCCTTAATTTTAATGTTCATTCGCTAGTATTATCAACATTTTCTTCGTTTCGATGCATATTCCTTAATTTTATTGCTCATTCGCCTTTTATGAACAACTTTTCCTTCGTTTCGATGCATATTCCTTTAATTTTGATGCTAAATCACTTGTTATGATCAATATTTCTTTCCTTTCGACGCATATTCCTTCATTTTGATTATCATTTGCTTGTTATGATCAACATTTCCTTCATTACGATGGATATTTCTTCATTTTGATGCACATTCGCATGTTATGATCACCATTTCCTTCGTTTCGATGCATATTCCTTCATTTTGATGCTCATTCGCTTGTTTTATGATCAACATTTCCTTCCTTTCGATGCATATTCCTTCATTTTGATGCTCATTCGCGTGTTATGATCAACATTTCCTTCGTTTGATGCATATTTCCTTCATTTTGATGCTCATTCGCTTTTTATGATAAACATTTCATTCGTTTCGATGCATATTCCTTCATTTTGATGCTCATTCACATGTTATGATCAACATTTCCTTCGTTTCGATGCATATTTCCTTCATTTTGATGCCAATTCGCTTTATATGATCATCGTTTCGATACATATTCCGTCATTTTGATCCTCGTTCGCTTGATATTATCAATATTTCTTTCGCTTCGATGCATATTTCCTTCATTTTTATGCTCATTCGCTTGTTATGATCAACATTTTCCTCATTTTGATGCAAATTCCCTCATTTTAATTCTCATTCGCATGTTATTATCAACGTTTCCTTCGTTTTGAAGCATATTCCCTTCATTTTGATGCTCATTCGCTTGTTTTATGATCAACATTTCCTTCATTTCGATGCATATTCCTTCATTTTGATGCTCATTTTCGTGTTATGATCAACATTTCCTTCGTTTGATGCATATTTCTTCATTTTGATGCTCATTCGCTTGTTATGATCAACATTACATTCGTTTCGATGCATATTCCTTCATTTTCATGCTCATTGACATGTTATGATCAACATTTCCTTCGTTTCCATGCATATTTCCTTCATTTTGATGCCAATTCGCTTTATATGATCATCGTTTCGATACATATTACATCATTTTGATCATCGTTCGCTTGATATTATCAATATTTCCTTCGCTTCGATGCATATTTCCTTCATTTTGATGCTTATTCGCTTGTTATGATCAACATTTCCTTCGTTTCGATGCATATTTCCTTCATTTTGATGCCAATTAGCTTTATATGATCATTGTTTCGATACATATTCCGTCATTTTGATCCTCTTTCGCTTGTTATTTTCAACATTTCCTTCGTTTTGCTCATTTGCATATTCCGTCATTGTTTCGATACATATTTCCTTCATTTTGCTCATTTGCATATTTCCTTCATTTTGATGCCAATTCGCTTTATATGATCATTGTTTCGATACTTATTCTGTCATTTTGATCCTTGTTCGCTTGATATTATCAATATTTCTTTCGCTTCGATGCAAATTCCTTCATTTTTATGCTCATTGGCTTGTTATGATCAACATTTCCTTTGTTTCGATGCATACTTCCTTTATTTTGATGCTCATTCGCTTGTCATGATCAACATTTCCTTCATTTCGATGCATATTCCTTCATTTTGATGCTCATTCGCTTGTTGTGATCAATATTTCCTTCGTTTCGACGCATATTTCCTTTATTTTGATGCTCATTCGCTTGTTATGATCAACATTTTCTTTGTTTCGATGCATATTCCTTCATTTTTATGCTCATTCGCTTGTTATGATCAACATTTCCCTCATTTCGATGCAAATTACTTCATTTGATTCTCATTCGCATGTTATTATTAACGTTTCCTTCGTTTCGAAGCATGTTCCCTTCATTTTGATGCTCATTCGCTTTCTTTATGATCAACATTTCCTTCATTTCGATGCATATTTCTTCATTTTGATGCTCATTCGCGTGTTTTGATCAACATTTCCTTCGTTTGATGCATATTTCCTTCATTTTGATGCTCATTCGCTTGTTATCATCAACATAAGAGTCGTTTCGATGCATATTCCTTCATTTTGATGCTCATTGACATGTTATGATCAACATTTTCTTCGTTTCGATGCATATTTCCTTCATTTTGATGTCAATTCGCTTTATATGATCATCGTTTCGATACATATTCCATCATTTTGATCATCGTTCGCTTGATATTATCAATATTTCCTTCACTTCGATGCATATTTCCTTCATTTTGATGCTTATTCGCTTGTTATGGTCAACATTTCCTTCGTTTCGATGCATATTTCCTTCATTTTGATGCCAATTAGCTTTATATGATCATTGTTTCGATACATATTCCGTCATTTTGATCCTCTTTTGCTTGTTATTTTCAACATTCCTTCGCTTCTATGCATATTTCCTTCATTTTGATTCCCATTCGCTTGATATGATCAACATTTCCTTCGTTTCGATGCAAATTCGTTTATTTTGATTCTCATTCGTATGTTATGATCAACGTTTCCTTCGTTACGACGTATATTTCCTTCATTTTAATTCTCATTCGCTTGTTATATGATCAACATTTCCTTCGTTTCGATGCATATTCCTTCATTTTGATGCTCATTCACGTGTTATGATCAACATTTCCTTCGTTTCGATGCATATTTCCATCATTTTGATGCTCATTCGCCTGTTATGATCAACATTTCCTTCGTTTCGATACATATTCCTGCATTTTAATATTCATTCGCTTGTTATGATCAACATTTTCTTTGTTTCGATGCATATTCCTTCATTTTGATGCTCATTCGCATGTTATGATCAACATTTTCTTCGTTTCGATGCATATTTCTTTCATTTTTATGCTCATTCGCATGTTAAGATCAACGTTTACTTCATTTCAATGCATATTCCTTTATTTTGAAGCTCATTGGCTTGTTATGATCAACATTTCCTTCGTTTCAATGCATATTTCCTTTATTTTGACGATCATTCGCATGTTATGATCAACATTTTCTTTGTTTCGATGCATATTTCCTTCATTTTGATGCTCATTCATTTGCTATGATCAATATTTCTTTCGTTATGACACATATTTTCTTCATTTTGATGCCCGTTCGCTTGTTATATGATCAAATTTTGATGTATATTCCTTCATTTTGATGCTCATTCGTATGTTATAACCAACATTTACTTCGTTTCGATACATATTTCCTTCATTTTGATACCCATTAGCTTGTTATGACAAACATTTACTTTGTTTCGATTCATATTCCTTAATTTTAATGTTCATTCGCTAGTATTATCAATATTTTCTTCGTTTCGATGCATATTCCTTAATTTTATTGCTCATTCGCCTTTTATGAACAACTTTTCCTTCGTTTCGATGCATATTCCCTTAATTTTGATGCTAAATCGCTTGTTATGATCAACATTTCTTTTCTTTCGATGCATATTCCTTCATTTTGATTATCATTTGCTTGTTATGATCAACATTTCCTTCATAACGATGGATATTTCTTCATTTTGATGCACATTCGCATGTTATGATCACCATTTCCTTCGTTTCGATGCATATTCCTTCATTTTGATGCTCATTTGCTTGTTTTATGATCAACATTTCCTTCCTTTTGATGCATATTCCTTCATTTTGATGCTCATTCGCGTGTTATGATCAACATTTCCTTCGTTTGATGCATATTTCATTCATTTTGATGCTCATTCGCTTGTTATGATCAACATTTCATTCGTTTCGATGCATATTCCTCCATTTTGATGCTCATTCACATGTTATGATCAACATTTCCTTCGTTTCGATGCATATTTCCTTCATTTTGATGTCAATTCGCTTTATATGATCATTGTTTCGATACTTATTCTGTCATTTTGATCCTTGTTCGCTTGATATTATCAATATTTCTTTCGCTTCGATGCAAATTCCTTCATTTTTATGCTCATTGGCTTGTTATGATCAACATTTCCTTTGTTTCGATGCATATTTCCTTTATTTTGATGCTCATTCGCTTGTCATGATCAACATTTCCTTCATTTCGATGCATATTCCTTCATTTTGATGCTCATTCGCTTGTTGTGATCAATATTTCCTTCGTTTCGACGCATATTTCCTTTATTTTGATGCTCATTCGCTTGTTATGATCAACATTTTCTTTGTTTCGATGCATATTCCTTCATTTTTATGCTCATTCGCTTGTTATGATCAACATTTCCCTCATTTCGATGTAAATTACTTCATTTGATTCTCATTCGCATGTTATTATTAACGTTTCCTTCGTTTCGAAGCATGTTCCCTTCATTTTGATGCTCATTCGCTTGCTTTATGATCAACATTTCCTTCATTTCGATGCATATTTCTTCATTTTGATGCTCATTAGCGTGTTTTGATCAACATTTCCTTCGTTTGATGCATATTTCCTTCATTTTGATGCTCATTCGCTTGTTATCATCAACATAAGAGTCGTTTCGATGCATATTCCTTCATTTTGATGCTCATTGACATGTTATGATCAACATTTTCTTCGTTTCGATGCATATTTCCTTCATTTTGATGTCAATTCGCTTTATATGATCATCGTTTCGATACATATTCCATCATTTTGATCATCGTTCGCTTGATATTATCAATATTTCCTTCACTTCGATGCATATTTCCTTCATTTTGATGCTTATTCGCTTGTTATGGTCAACATTTCCTTCGTTTCGATGCATATTTCCTTCATTTTGATGCCAATTAGCTTTATATGATCATTGTTTCGATACATATTCCGTCATTTTGATCCTCTTTTGCTTTTTATTTTCAACATTCCTTCGCTTCTATGCATATTTCCTTCATTTTGATTCCCATTCGCTTGATATGATCAACATTTCCTTCGTTTCGATGCAAATTCGTTTATTTTGATTCTCATTCGTATGTTATGATCAACGTTTCCTTCGTTACGAAGTATATTTCCTTCATTTTGATTCTCATTCGCTTGTTATATGATCAACATTTCCTTCATTTCGATGCATATTTCTTCATTTTGATGCTCATTCACGTGCTATGATCAACATTTCCTTCGTTTCGATGCATATTTCCTTTATTTTGATGCTCATCGCTTGTTATGATCAACATTTCCTTCATTTCGATACATATTCCTCTATTTTAATGCTCATTCGCTTGTTATGATCAACATTTTCTTTGTTTCAATGCATATTTCCTTCATTTCGATGCTCATTCGCATGTTATGATCAACATTTTCTTCGTTTCGATACAAATTTCCTTTATTTTTATGCTCATTCGCTTGTTATGATCAACGTTTACTTCGTTTCGATGCAAATTCCTTCATTTTTATGCTCATTGGCTTGTTATGATCAACATTTCCTTTGTTTCGATGCATATTTCCTTTATTTTGATGCTCATTCGCTTGTCATGATCAACATTTCCTTCATTTCGATGCATATTCCTTCATTTTGATGCTCATTCGCTTGTTGTGATCAATATTTCCTTCGTTTCGACGCATATTTCCTTTATTTTGATGCTCATTCTCTTGTTATGATCAACATTTTCTTTGTTTCGATGCATATTCCTTCATTTTTATGCTCATTCGCTTGTTATGATCAACATTTCCCTCATTTCGATGTAAATTACTTTATTTGATTCTCATTCGCATGTTATTATTAACGTTTCCTTCGTTTCGAAGCATGTTCCCTTCATTTTGATGCTCATTCGCTTGCTTTATGATCAACATTTCCTTCATTTCGATGCATATTTCTTCATTTTGATGCTCATTCGCGTGTTTTGATCAACATTTCCTTTGTTTGATGCATATTTCCTTCATTTTGATGCTCATTCGCTTGTTATCATCAACATAAGAGTCGTTTCGATGCATATTCCTTCATTTTGATGCTCATTGACATGTTATGATCAACATTTTCTTCGTTTCGATGCATATTTCCTTCATTTTGATGTCAATTCGCTTTATATGATCATCGTTTCGATACATATTCCATCATTTTGATCATCGTTCGCTTGATATTATCAATATTTCCTTCACTTCGATGCATATTTCCTTCATTTTGATGCTTATTCGCTTGTTATAGTCAACATTTCCTTCGTTTCGATGCATATTTCCTTCATTTTGATGCCAATTAGCTTTATATGATCATTGTTTCGATACATATTCCGTCATTTTGATCCTCTTTTGCTTTTTATTTTCAACATTCCTTCGCTTCTATGCATATTTCCTTCATTTTGATTCCCATTCGCTTGATATGATTAACATTTCCTTCGTTTCGATGCAAATTCGTTTATTTTGATTCTCATTCGTATGTTATGATCAACGTTTCCTTCGTTACTAAGTATATTTCCTTCATTTTAATTCTCATTCGCTTGTTATATGATCAACATTTCCTTCGTTTCGATGCATATTCCTTCATTTTGATGCTCATTCACGTGTTATGATCAACATTTCCTTCGTTTCGATGCATATTTCCATCATTTTGATGCTCATTCGCCTGTTATGATCAACATTTCCTTCGTTTCGATACATATTCCTGCATTTTAATATTCATTCGCTTGTTATGATCAACATTTTCTTTGTTTCGATGCATATTCCTTCATTTTGATGCTCATTCGCATGTTATGATCAACATTTTCTTCGTTTCGATGCATATTTCTTTCATTTTTATGCTCATTCGCATGTTAAGATCAACGTTTACTTCATTTCAATGCATATTCCTTTATTTTGAAGCTCATTGGCTTGTTATGATCAATATTTCCTTCGTTTCAATGCATATTTCCTTTATTTTGACGATCATTCGCATGTTATGATCAACATTTCCTTCGTTTCGATGCATATTTCCTTCATTTTGATGCTCATTCATTTGTTATGATCAATATTTCTTTCGTTATGACACATATTTTCTTCATTTTGATGCCCGTTCGCTTGTTATATGATCAAATTTTGATGTATATTCCTTCATTTTGATGCTCATTCGCATGTTATAACCAACATTTACTTCGTTTCGATACATATTTCCTTCATTTTGATGCCCATTAGCTTGTTATGACAAACATTTACTTTGTTTCGATTCATATTCCTTAATTTTAATGTTCATTCGCTAGTATTATCAATATTTTCTTCGTTTCGATGCATATTCCTTAATTTTATTGCTCATTCGCCTTTTATGAACAACTTTTCCTTCGTTTCGATGCATATTCCCTTAATTTTGATGCTAAATCGCTTGTTATGATCAACATTTCTTTTCTTTCGATGCATATTCCTTCATTTTGATTATCATTTGCTTGTTATGATCAACATTTCCTTCATTACGATGGATATTTCTTCATTTTGATGCACATTCGCATGTTATGATCACCATTTCCTTCGTTTCGATGCATATTCCTTCATTTTGATGCTCACTTGCTTGTTTTATGATCAACATTTCCTTCCTTTCGATGCATATTCCTTCATTTTGATGCTCATTCGCGTGTTATGATCAACATTTCCTTCGTTTGATGCATATTTCATTCATTTTGATGCTCATTTGCTTGTTATGATCAACATTTCATTCGTTTCGATGCATATTCCTCCATTTTGATGCTCATTCACATGTTATGATCAACATTTCCTTCGTTTCGATGCATATTCCCTTCATTTTGATGCCAATTCGCTTTATATGATCATTGTTTCGATACTTATTCTGTCATTTTGATCATCGTTCGCTTGATATTATCAATATTTCTTTCGCTTCGATGCATATTTCCTTCATTTTGATGCTCATTCGCTTGTTATGATCAACATTTCCTTTGTTTCGATGCATATTTCCTTCATTTTGATGTCAATTAGCTTTATATGATCATTGTTTCGATACACATTCCGTCATTTTGATCCTCATTCGCTTGTTATTATCAACATTTCCTTCGCTTCGATGCATATTTCCTTCATTTTGATGCCCATTCGCTTGATATGATCAACATTTCCTTCATTTCGTTGCAAATTCCTTCATTTTGATTCTCATTCGCATGTTAAGATCAATGTTTCCTTCGTTACGAAGTATATTTCCTTCATTTTGATTCTCATTCGCTTGTTATATTATCAACATTTCCTTCATTTCGATGCATATTTCTTCATTTTGATGCTCATTCACGTGCTATGATCAACATTTCCTTCGTTTCGATGCATATTTCCTTCATTTTGATGCTCATTCGCTTGTTATGATCAACATTTCCTTCGTTTCGATATTTTTCCCTCTTCTTTAGGGAGTAGTCTATCTTGGGTTTCTGGGTGACATATTCCTCCATTTTAATGCTCATTCGCTTGTTATGATCAACATTTTCTTTGTTTCAATGCATATTTCCTTCATTTTGATGCTCATTCGCATGTTATGATCAACATTTTCTTCGTTTCGATACAAATTTCCTTCATTTTTATGCTCATTCGCTTGTTATGATCAACGTTTACTTCGTTTCGATGCAAATTCCTTCATTTTTATGCTCATTGGCTTGTTATGATCAACATTTCCTTTGTTTCGATGCATATTTCCTTTATTTTGATGCTCATTCGCTTGTCATGATCAACATTTCCTTCATTTCAATGCATATTCCTTCATTTTGATGCTCATTCGCTTGTTGTGATCAATATTTCCTTCGTTTCGACGCATATTTCCATTATTTTGATGCTCATTCGCTTGTTTTGATCAACATTTTCTTTGTTTCGATGCACATTCCTTCATTTTTATGCTCATTCGCTTGTTATGATCAATATTTTCCTCATTTCGATGCAAATTACTTCATTTGTTTCTCATTCGCATGTTATTATTAACGTTTCCTTCGTTTCGAAGCATGTTCCCTTCATTTTGATGCTCATTTGATTGCTTTATGATCAACATTTCCATCATTTCGATGCATATTTCTTCATTTTGATGCTCATTCGCGTGTTTTGATCAACATTTCCTTCGTTTGATGCATATTTCCTTCATTTTGATACTCATTTGCTTGTTATCATCAACATTACATTCGTTTCGATGCATATTCCTTCATTTTGATGCTCATTGACATGTTATGATCAACATTTCCTTCGTTCCGATGCATATT
This sequence comes from Pogostemon cablin, assembly GCA_023678885.1. Taxonomy (NCBI): domain Eukaryota; kingdom Viridiplantae; phylum Streptophyta; class Magnoliopsida; order Lamiales; family Lamiaceae; genus Pogostemon; species Pogostemon cablin. Next base: position 136,227 of record JAHCLQ010000408.1, read on the forward strand.
TCCTTCATTTTGATGCCAATTCGCTTTATATGATCATAGTTTCGATACATATTCCATCATTTTGATCCTCGTTCGCTTGATATTATCAATATTTCCTTCGCTTCGATGCATATTTCCTTCATTTTAATGCCCATTTGCTTGATATGATCAACATTTCTTTCATTTTGATGCAAATTCCTTCATTTTGATTCTCATTCGCATGTTATGATCAACGTTTCCTTCGTTACGAAGTATATTTCCTTCATTTTGATTCTCATTCGCTTGTTATATGATCAACATTTCCTTCGTTTCGATGCATATTTCTTCATTTTGATGCTCATTCACATGCTATGATCAACATTTCCTTCGTTTCGTTGCATATTTCCTTCATTTTGATGCTCATTTGCTTGTTATGATCAACATTTCCTTCGTTTCGATACATATTCCTCCATTTTAATGCTCATTTGCTTGTTATGATCAACATTTTCTTTATTTCAATGCATATTCCTTCATTTTGATGCTTATTCGCATGTTATGATCAACATTTTCTTCGTTTCGATGCAAATTTTCTTCATTTTTATGCTCATTCGCTTGTTATGATCAACATTTATTTCGTTTCGATGCAAATTCCTTCATTTTGATGCTCATTGGCTTGTTATGATCAACATTTCCTTTGTTTCGATGCATATTTCCATTATTTTGATGCTCATTGGCTTGTTATGATCAACATTTCCTTCGTTTCGATGCATATTCCTTCATTTTGATGCTCATTCGCTTGTTGTGATCAATATTTCCTTCGTTTCGACGCATATTTCCTTCATTTTGATGCTCATTCGCTTGTTATGATCAACATTTTCTTTGTTTCGATGCATATTCCTTCATTTTTATGCTCATTCGCTTGTTATGATCAACATTTCCCTCATTTCGATGCAAATTCCTTCATTTTGATTCTCATTCGCATGTTATTATCAACGTTTCCTTAGTTTCGAAGCATATTCCCTTCATTTTGATGCTCATTCGCTTGTTTTATTATCAACATTTCCTTCATTTCGATGCATATTCCTTCATTTTGATGCTCATTCATGTGTTATGATCAACATTTCCTTCATTTGATGCATATTTCCTTCATTTTGATGCTCATTCGCTTGTTATGATCAACATTTCATTCGTTTCGATGCATATTCCTTCATTTTGATGCTCATTGACATGTTATGATCAATATTTCCTTCGTTTTGATGCGTATTTCCTTCATTTTGATGCCAATTCGCTTTATATGATCATCGTTCGCTTGATATTATCAATATTTCCTTCGCTTCGATGCATATTTCCATCATTTTGATGCTCATTCGTTTGTTATGATCAACATTTACTTCGTTTCGATGCATATTTCCTTCATTTTGATGCCAATTAGCTTTATATGATCATTGTTTCGATACATATTCCGTCATTTTGATCCTCATTCGCTTGTTATTATCAACATTTCCTTCGCTTCGATGCATATTTCCTTTATTTTGATGCCCATTCGCTTGATATGATCAACATTTCCTTCGTTTCGATGCAAATTCCTTCATTTTGATTCTCATTCGTATGTTATTATCAACGTTTCCTTCGTTACGAAGTATATTTCCTTCATTTTGATTCTCATTCGCTTGTTATATGATCAACATTTCCTTCGTTTCGATGGATATTCCTTCATTTTGATGCTCATTCACGTGTTATGATCAACATTTCCTTCGTTTTGATGCATATTTCCTTCATTTTGATGCTCATTCGCTTGTTATGATCAACATTTCCTTCGTTTTGATACATATTCCTCCATTTTAATGCTCATTCGCTTGTTATGATCAACATTTTCTTTGTTTCGATGCATATTCCTTCATTTTGATGCTCATTCGCATGTTATGGTCTACATTTTCTTTGTTTCGATGCATATTTCTTTTATTTTTATGCTCATTCGCATGTTATGATCAACGTTTACTTTGTTTCGATGCATATTCCTTTATTTTGATGCTCATTGGCTTGTTATGATCAACATTTCTTTCGTTTCAATGCATATTTCCTTTATTTTGACGCTCATTCGCATGTTATGATCAATATTTCCTTCGTTTTGATGCATATTTCCTTCATTTTGATGCTCATTCATTTGTTATGATCAATATTTCTTTCGTTACGACACATATTTTCTTCATTTTGATGCCCGTTCGCTTGTTATATGATCAAGTTTTGATGCATATTCCTTCATTTTGATGCTCATTCGCATGTTATAACCAACATTTATTTTGTTTCGATACATATTTCTTTCATTTTGATGCCCATTCGCTTGTTATGACAAACATTTACTTTGTTTCGATTCATATTCCTTAATTTTAATGTTCATTCGCTAGTATTATCAACATTTCCTTCATTTCGATGCATAATCCATAATTTTATTGCTCATTCGCCTTTTATGAACAACTTTTTCTTCGTTTCGATGCATATTCCTTTAATTTTGATGCTAAATCGCTTGTTATGATAAACATTTCTTTCCTTTCGATGCATATTCCTTCATTTTGATTATCATTTGCTTGTTATGATCAACATTTCCTTCATTACGATGGATATTTCTTCATTTTGATGCACATTCGCATGTTATGTTCACCATTTCCTTCGTTTCGATGCATATTCCTTCATTTTGATGTTCATACACATGTTATGATCAACATTTCCTTCGTTTTGATGCATATTTCTTTCATTTTGATGCCCATTCGCTTGTTTTGATCAACATTCTATTTGTTTCGATGCATATTCCTTCAGTTTGATGCTCATTCGCTTGTTATGACCAACATTTCCCGCATTTCGATGCAAATTCCATCATTTTGATTCTTATTCGCATGTTATTATCAACGTTTCTTTAGTTTCGAAGCATATTCCCTTCATTTTGATGCTCATTCGATTTTTTTATGATCAACTTTTCCTTTGTTTCGATGCATATTTCCTTCATTTTGATTCTCAATTGCTTGTTATGATCAACATTTCCTTCATTACGATGCATATTTCTTCATTTTGATGCACATTCGCATGTTATGATCACCATTTCCTTCGTTTCGATGCATATTCCTTCATTTTGATGTTCATACGCATGTTATGATCAACATTTCCTTCGTTTCGATGCATATTTCTTTCATTTTGATGCCCATTCGCTTGTTATGATCATCATTTTCTTTGTTTCAATGCATATTCCTTCATTTTGTTGTTCATTCGCTTGTTATGATCAACATTTCCCTCATTTCGATGCAAATTCCTTCATTTTGATTCTCATTCGCATGTTATTATCAACGTTTCCTTCATTTCGAAGTATATTCCCTTCATTTTGATGCTCATTCGCTTGTTTTATGATCAACATTTCCTTCGTTTCGATGCATATTTCCTTCATTTTGTTTCTCATTTGCTTGTTATGATCAACATTTCCTTCATTACGATACATATTTCTTCATTTTGATGCACATTCGCATGTTATGATCACCATTTCCTTCGTTTCGATGCATATTCCTTCATTTTGATGTTCATACGCATGTTATGATCAACATTTCCTTCGTTTCAATGTATATTTCTTTCATTTTGATGCCCATTCGCTTGATATGATCAACATTTCCTTCGTTTCGATACATATTCCTTCATTTTGATCGTCATTCGCTTGTTATTATCAATATTTCCTTTGCTTCGATGCATATGTCCTTCATTTTGATGCTCATTCGCTTGTTATAATCAACATTTCCTTCGTTTCGACGCACATTTCCTTCATATTGATGCTCATTCGCTTGTTATGATCAATATTTTTCTTCGTTTTGATGCATGTTTCCTTCATTTTGATGCTCATTTTCTCATTACGATCAACATTTCTTTAATTTTGATGCATATTTTCTTCATTTTGATGCTCATTCGCTTGTTATGATCAATATTTCCTTCGTTTCGACGCATATTTCCTTCATTTTGATGCTCATTCGCTTGTTATGATCAACATTTTCTTTGTTTCGATGCATATTCCTTCATTTTGATCCTTGTTCACTTGATATTATCAATATTTCTTTCGCTTCGATACATATTTCCTTCATTTTGATGCTCATTCGCTTGTTATGATCAACATTTCCTATGTTTCGATGCATATTTCCTTTATTTTGATGTCAATTCGCTTTATATGATCATCATTTCGATACATATTCCGTCATTTTGATCCTCGTTCGCTTGATATTATCAATATTTCCTTCACTTCGATGCATATTCCTTCATTTTGATGCTCATTCGCATGTTATAATCAACATTTTCTTCGTTTCGATGCATATTTCCTTCATTTTGATGCCAATTAGCTTTATATGATCATTGTTTCGATACATATTCCGTCATTTTGATCCTCATTCGCTTGTTATTATCAATATTTCCTTCGCTTCGATGCATATTTCCTTTATTTTGATGCCCATTCGCTTGATATGATCAACATTTCCTTCGTTTCGATGCAAATTCCTTCATTTTGATTCTCATTCGTATGTTATGATCAACGTTTCCTTCGTTACGAAGTATATTTCCTTCATTTTGATTCTCATTCGCTTGTTATATGATCAACATTTCCTTCGTTTCGATGGATATTCCTTCATTTTGATGCTCATTCACGTGTTATGATCAACATTTCCTTCGTTTCGATGCATATTTCCTTCATTTTGATGCTCATTCGCTTGTTATGATCAACATTTCCTTCGTTTTGATACATATTCCTCCATTTTAATGCTCATTCGCTTGTTATGATCAACATTTTCTTTGTTTCGATGCATATTCCTTCATTTTGATGCTCATTCGCATGTTATGGTCTATATTTTCTTTGTTTCGATGCATATTTCTTTCATTTTTATGCTCATTCGCATGTTATGATCAACGTTTACTTCGTTTCGGTGCATATTCCTTTATTTTGATGCTCATTGGCTTGTTATGATCAACATTTCTTTCGTTTCAATGCATATTTCCTTTATTTTGACGCTCATTCGCATGTTATGATCAATATTTCCTTCGTTTCGATGCATATTTCCTTCATTTTGATGCTCATTCATTTGTTATGATCAATATTTCTTTCGTTACGACACATATTTTCTTCATTTTGATGCCCGTTCGCTTGTTATATGATCAAGTTTTGATGCATATTCCTTTATTTTGATGCTCATTCGCATGTTATAACCAACATTTATTTTGTTTCGATACATATTTCCTTAATTTTGATGCCCATTCGCTTGTTATGACAAACATTTACTTTGTTTCGATTCATATTCCTTAATTTTAATGTTCATTCGCTAGTATTATCAACATTTCCTTCATTTCGATGCATAATACATAATTTTATTGCTCATTCGCCTTTTATGAACAACTTTTTCCCTTAATTTTGATGCTAAATCGCTTGTTATGATAAACATTTCTTTCCTTTCGATGCATATTCCTTCATTTTGATTATCATTTGCTTGTTATGATCAACATTTCCTTCATTACGATGGATATTTCTTCATTTTGATGCACATTCGCATGTTATGTTCACCATTTCCTTCGTTTCGATGCATATTCCTTCATTTTGATGTTCATACACATGTTATGATCAACATTTCCTTCGTTTTGATGCATATTTCTTTCATTTTGATGCCCATTCGCTTGTTTTGATCAACATTCTATTTGTTTCGATGCATATTCCTTCAGTTTGATGCTCATTCCCTTGTTATGACCAACATTTCCCGCATTTCGATGCAAATTCCATCATTTTGATTCTTATTCGCATGTTATTATCAACGTTTCTTTAGTTTCGAAGCATATTCCCTTCATTTTGATGCTCATTCGATTTTTTTATGATCAACTTTTCCTTTGTTTCGATGCATATTTCCTTCATTTTGATTCTCAATTGCTTGTTATGATCAACATTTCCTTCATTACGATGCATATTTCTTCATTTTGATGCACATTCGCATGTTATGATCACCATTTCCTTCGTTTCGATGCATATTCCTTCATTTTGATATTCATACGCATGTTATGATCAACATTTCCTTCGTTTCGATGCATATTTCTTTCATTTTGATGCCCATTCGCTTGTTATGATCATCATTTTCTTTGTTTCGATGCATAATCCTTCATTTTGTTGTTCATTCGCTTGTTATGATCAACATTTCCCTCATTTCGATGCAAATTCCTTCATTTTGATTCTCATTCGCATGTTATTATCAACGTTTCCTTCGTTTCGAAGTATATTCCCTTCATTTTGATGCTCATTCGCTTGTTTTATGATCAACATTTCCTTCATTACGATGGATATTTCTTCATTTTGATGCACATTCGCATGTTATGTTCACCATTTCCTTCGTTTCGATGCATATTCCTTCATTTTGATGTTCATACAATGTTATGATCAACATTTCCTTCGTTTTGATGCATATTTCTTTCATTTTGATGCCCATTCGCTTGTTTTGATCAACATTCTATTTGTTTCGATGCATATTCCTTCAGTGTGATGCTCATTCGCTTGTTATGACCAACATTTCCCGCATTTCGATGCAAATTCCATCATTTTGATTCTTATTCGCATGTTATTATCAACGTTTCTTTAGTTTCGAAGCATATTCCCTTCATTTTGATGCTCATTCGATTTTTTTATGATCAACTTTTCCTTTGTTTCGATGCATATTTCCTTCATTTTGATTCTCATTTGCTTGTTATGATCAACATTTCCTTCATTACGATACATATTTCTTAATTTTGATGCACATTCGCATGTTATGATCACCATTTCCTTCGTTTCGATGCATATTCCTTCATTTTGATGTTCATACGCATGTTATGATCAACATTTCCTTCGTTTCAATGCATATTTCTTTCATTTTGATGCCCATTCGCTTGATATGATCAACATTTCCTTCGTTTCGATACATATTCCTTCATTTTGATCGTCATTCGCTTGTTATTATCAATATTTCCTTTGCTTCGATGCATATGTCCTTCATTTTGATGCTCATTCGCTTGTTATAATCAACATTTCCTTCGTTTCGACGCACATTTCCTTCATATTGATGCTCATTCGCTTGTTATGATCAATATTTTTCTTCGTTTTGATGCATGTTTCGTTCATTTTGATGCTCATTTTCTCATTACGATCAACATTTCCTTAATTTCGATGCATATTTTCTTCATTTTGATGCTCACTCGCTTGTTATGATCAATATTTCCTTCGTTTCGACGCATATTTCCTTCATTTTGATGCTCATTCGCTTGTTATGATCAACATTTTTTTGTTTCGATGCATATTCCTTCATTTTGATCCTCGTTCACTTGATATTATCAATATTTCTTTCGCTTCGATACATATTTCCTTCATTTTGATGCTCATTCGCTTGTTATGATCAACATTTCCTATTTTTCGATGCATATTTCCTTTATTTTGATGTCAATTCGCTTTATATGATCATCATTTCGATACATATTCCGTCATTTTGATCCTCGTTCGCTTGATATTATCAATATTTCCTTCACTTCGATGCATATTCCTTCATTTTGATGCTCATTCGCATGTTATAATCAACATTTTCTTCGTTTCGATGCATATTTCCTTCATTTTGATGCCCATTCGCTTGATATGATCAACATTTCCTTCGTTTCGATGCAAATTCCTTCATTTTGATTCTCATTCGCATGTTATGATCAACGTTTCCTTCATTACGAAGTATATTTCCTTCATTTTGATTCTCATTCGCTTGTTATATGACCAACATTTCCTTCGTTTCGATGCATATTCCTTTATTTTGATGCTCATTCACGTGTTATGATCAGCATTTCCTTCGTTTCGATGCATATTTCCTTCATTTTGATGCTCATTCGCTTGTTATGATCAACATTTCCTTCTTTTCGATACATATTCCTCCATTTTAATGCTCATTCGCTTGTTATGATCAACATTTTCTTTGTTTCGATGCATATTCCTTGATTTTGATGCTCATTCGCATGTTATGGTCTACATTTTCTTTGTTTCGATGCATATTTCTTTCATTTTTATGCTCATTCGCATGTTATGATCAACGTTTACTTTGTTTCGACGCATATTCCTTTATTTTGATGCTCATTGGCTTGTTATGATCAACATTTCTTTCGTTTCAATGCATATTTCCTTTATTTTGACGCTCATTCGCATGTTATGATCAATATTTCCTTCGTTTCGATGCATATTTCCTTTATTTTGATGTTCATTCATTTGTTATGATCAATATTTCTTTCGTTACGACACATATTTTCTTCATTTTGATGCTTGTTCACTTGTTATATGATAAAATTTTGATGCATATTCCTTCATTTTGATGCTCATTCGCATGTTATAACCAACATTTACTTCGTTTCGATACACATTTCCTTCATTTTGATGCCCATTCGCTTTTTATGACAAACATTTACTTTGTTTCGATTCATATTCCTTAATTTTAATGTTCATTCGCTAGTTATTATCAACATTTCCTTCGTTTCGATGCATATTCCTTAATTTTATTGCTCATTCGCCTTTTATGAACAACTTTTCCTTCGTTTCGATGCATATTCCCGTAATTTTGATGCTAAATCGCTTGTTATGATCAACATTTCTTTCATGTCGATGCATATTCCTTCATTTTGATTATCATTTGCTTGTTATGATCAACATTTCCTTCATTACGATGGATATTTCTTCATTTTGATGCACATTCGCATGTTATGATCACCATTTCCTTTGTTTCGATGCATATTCCTTCATTTGATATTCATACACAAGTTATGATCAACATTTCCTTCGTTTCGATGCATATTTCTTTCATTTTGATGCCCATTCACTTGTTATGATCAACATTCTTTTTGTTTCAATGCATATTCCTTCATTTTGATGCTCATTCGATTGTTATGATCAATATTTCACTCATTTCGATGCAAATTCTTTCATTTTGATTCTAATTCGCATGTTATTATCAATGTTTCCTTCGTTTCGAAGCATATTCCCTTCATTTTGATGCTCATTCGCTTGTTTTATGATCAACTTTTCCTTCGTTTCGACGCATATTTCCTTCATTTTGATTCTCAATTGCTTGTTATGATCAACTTTTCCTTCATTACGATGCATATTTCTTCATTTTGATGCACATTCGCATGTTATGATCACCATTTCCTTCGTTTCGATGCATATTCCTTCATTTTGATGTTCATACGCATGTTATGATCAACATTTCCTTCGTTTCGATGCATATTTCTACATTTTGATGCCCATTCGCTTGTTATGATCAACATTTTCTTTTGTTTCGATGCATATTCCTTAATTTTGAGATCATTCGCTTGTTATGATCAATATTTCCCTCATTTCGATGGAAATTCCTTCATTTTAATTCTCATTTGCATGTTATTATCAGCGTTTCCTTTGTTTCGAAGCATATTCCCTTCATTTTGATGCTCATTCGCTTGTTTTATGATCAACATTTCCTTCGTTCCGATGCATATTTCCTTCATTTTGATTCTCATTTGCTTGTTATTATCAACATTTCCTTCATTACGATGCATATTTCTTCGTTTTGATGCACATTCGCATGTTATGATCAATATTTCCTTCGTTTCGATGCATATTCCTTCATTTTGATGTTCATACGCATGTTATGATCAACATTTCCTTCGTTTCAATGCATATTTCTTTCATTTTGATGCCCATTCGCTTGATATGATCAACATTTCCTTTGTTTCGATACATATTCCTTCATTTTGATCGTCATTCGCTTGTTATTATCAACTTTTCCTTCGTTTCGATGCATATTTCCTTCATTTTGATTCTCAATTGCTTGTTATGATCAACATTTCCTTCATTACGATGAATATTTCTTCATTTTGATGCACATTCGCATGTTATGATCACTATTTCCTTCGTTTCGATGCATATTCCTTCATTTTGATGTTCATACGCATGTTATGATCAACATTTCCTTCGTTTCGATGCATATTTCTTTCATTTTGATGCCCATTCGCTTGTTATGATCATCATTTTCTTTGTTTCGATGCATATTCCTTCATTTTGATGTTCATTCGCTTGTTATGATCAGCATTTCCCTCATTTCGATGTAAATTCCTTCATTTTGATTCTCATTCGCTTGTTATTATCAACGTTTCCTTCGTTTCTAAGCATATTCCCTTCATTTTGATGCTCATTCGCTTGTTTTATGATCAACATTTCTTCGTTTCGATGCATATTTCCTTTATTTTGATTCTCATTTGCTTGTTACTATCAACATTTCCTTCGCTTCGATGCATATGTCCTTCATTTAGATGCTCATTTGCTTATTATAATCAACATTTCCTTCGTTTCGACGCACATTTCCTTCATATTGATGTTCATTCGCTTGTTATGATCAATATTTTTCTTCGTTTTAATGCATGTTTCCTTCATTTTGATGCTTATTTTCTCATTACGATCAACATTTCCTTAATTTTGATGCATATTTCCTTCATTTTGATGCTCATTCGCTTGTTATGATCAACATTTCCTTCGTTTCGATGCATATTCCTTCATTTGGATGCTCATTCGCTTGTTGTGATCAATATTTCCTTCGTTTCGACGCATATTTCCTTCATTTTGATGCTCATTCGCTTGTTATTATCAACGTTTTCTTTGTTTCGATGCATATTCCTTCATTTTGATCCTCGTTCGCTTGATATTATCAATATTTCTTTCGCTTCGATACATATTTTCTTCATTTTGATGCTCATTAGCTTGTTATGATCAACATTTCCTACGTTTCGATGCATATTTCCTTTATTTTGATGTCAATTCGCTTTATATGATCATCATTTCGATACATATTCCGTCATTTTGATCCTCGTTCGCTTGATATTATTAATATTTCCTTCGCTTCGATGCATATTTCCTTTATTTTGATGCTCATTCGCTTGTTATGATCAACATTTCCTTCGTTTCGATGCATATTTCCTTCATTTTGATGCCAATTAGCTTTATATGATCATTGTTTCGATACATATTCCGTCATTTTGATCCTCATTCGCTTGTTATTATCAACATTTCCTTCGCTTCGATGCATATTTCCTTCATTTTGATGCCCATTCGCTTGATATGATCAACATTTCCTTCGTTTCGATGCAAATTCCTTCATTTTGATTCTCATTCGCATGTTATGATCAACGTTTCCTTCATTACGAAGTATATTTCTTTCATTTTGATTCTCATTCGCTTGTTATATGACCAACATTTCCTTCGTTTCGATGCATATTCCTTTATTTTGATGCTCATTCACGTGTTATGATCAGCATTTCCATCGTTTCGATGCACGTTTCCTTCATTTTGATGCTCATTCGCTTGTTATGATCAACATTTCCTTCATTTTGATACATATTCCTCCATTTTAATGCTCATTCGCTTGTTATGATCAACTTTTTCTTTGTTTCGATGCATATTCCTTCATTTTGACGCTCATTCGCATGTTATAATCGACATTTTCTTCGTTTTGATGCATATTTCCTTCATTTTTATGCTCATTCGCTTGTTATGATCAACGTTTACTTTGTTTCGATGCATATTCCTTAATTTTGATGCTCATTGGCTTGTTATGATCAACATTTCCTTATTTTCGATGCATATTTCCTTTATTTTGATGCTCATTCGCTTGTTATGATCATCATTTCCTTCGTTTCGATGCATATTTCCTTCATTTTGATGTTCATTCATTTGTTATGATTAATATTTCTTTCGTTACGACAAATATTTCCTTCATTTTGATGCTTGTTTGCATGTTATATGATCAAGTTTTGATGCATATTCCTTAATTTTGATGCTCATTCGCATGTTATAACCAACATTTACTTCGTTTCGATACACATTTCCTTCATTTTGATGCCCATTGGCTTTTTATGACAAACATTTACTTTGTTTCGATTCATATTCCTTAATTTTAATGTTCATTCGCTAGTTATTATCAACATTTACTTCGTTTCGATGCATATTCCTTAATTTTATTGCTCATTCGCCTTTTATGAACAACTTTTCCTTCATTTCGATGCATATTCCCCTAATTTTGATGCTAAATTGCTTGTTATGATCAACATTTCTTTCCTTTTGATGCATATTCCTTCATTTTGATTATCATTTGCTTGTTATGATCAACATTTCCTTCATTACGATGGATATTTCTTCATTTAGATGCACATTCGCATGTTATGATCACCATTTCCTTCGTTTCGATGCATATTCCTTCATTTGATGTTCATACACAAGTTATGATCAGCATTTCCTTCGTTTCGATGCATATTTCTTTCATTTTGATGCCCATTCGCTTGTTATGATCACATTCTTTTTGTTTCAATGCATATTCCTTCATTTTGATGCTCATTCGCTTGTTTTGATCAATATTTCCCTCATTTCGATGCAAATTCTTTCATTTTGATTCTCATTCGCATGTTATTATCAACGTTTCCTTCATTTCGAAGCATATTCCCTTCATTTTGATGCTCATTCGCTTGTTTTATGATCAACTTTTCCTTCGTTCCGATGCATATTTCCTTAATTTTGATTCTCATTTGCTTGTTATTATCAACATTTCCTTTATTACGATGCATATTTCTTCATTTTGATGCACATTCGCATGTTATGATCAACATTTCCTTCGTTTCGATGCATATTCCTTCATTTTGATGTTCATACGCATGTTATGATCAACATTTCCTTCGTTTCAATGCATATTTCTTTCATTTTGATGCCCATTCGCTTGATATTGTCAACATTTCCTTTGTTTCGATACATATTCCTTCATTTTGATCGTCATTCGCTTGTTATTATCAACTTTTCCTTCGTTTCGATGCATATTTCCTTCATTTTGATTCTCAATTGCTTGTTATGATCAACATTTCCTTCATTACGATGCATATTTCTTCATTTTGATGCACATTCGCATGTTATGATCACCATTTCCTTTGTTTCGATGCATATTCCTTCATTTTGATGTTCATACGCATGTTATGATCAATATTTCCTTCGTTTCGAGGCATATTTCTTTCATTTTGATGTCCATTCGCTTGTTATGATCATCATTTTCTTTGTTTCGATGCATATTCCTTCATTTTGTTGTTCATTCGCTTGTTATGATCAACATTTCCCTCATTTCGATGCAAATTCCTTCATTTTGATTCCCATTCGCATGTTATTATCAACGTTTCCTTTGTTTCGAAGCATATTCCCTTCATTTTGATGCTCATTCGCTTGTTTTATGATCAACATTTCCTTCGTTCCGATGCATATTTCCTTCATTTTGATTCTCATTTGCTTGTTATTATCAACATTTCCTTCATTACGATGCATATTTCTTTGTTTTGATGCACATTCGCATGTTATGATCAATATTTCCTTCGTTTCGATGCATATTCCTTCATTTTGATGTTCATACGCATGTTATGATCAACATTTCCTTCGTTTCAATGCATATTTCTTTCATTTTGATGCCCATTCGCTTGATATGATCAACATTTCCTTTGTTTCGATACATATTCCTTCATTTTGATCGTCATTCGCTTGTTATTATCAACTTTTCCTTCGTTTCGATGCATATTTCCTTCATTTTGATTCTCAATTGCTTGTTATGATCAACATTTCCTTCATTACGATGAATATTTCTTCATTTTGATGCACATTCGCATGTTATGATCACTATTTCCTTCGTTTCGATGCATATTCCTTCATTTTGATGTTCATACGCATGTTATGATCAACATTTCCTTCGTTTCGATGCATATTTCTTTCATTTTGATGCCCATTCGCTTGTTATGATCATCATTTTCTTTGTTTCGATGCATATTCCTTCATTTTGATGTTCATTCGCTTGTTATGATCAGCATTTCCCTCATTTCGATGTAAATTCCTTCATTTTGATTCTCATTCGCTTGTTATTATCAACGTTTCCTTCGTTTCTAAGCATATTCCCTTCATTTTGATGCTCATTCGCTTGTTTTATGATCAACATTTCTTCGTTTCGATGCATATTTCCTTTATTTTGATT